>JBBPBX010006133.1:33957-44424 GCA_038048925.1 Garcialebias charrua
GACATATCTATAAATATTGATCAAAATGAATATTTAAGCAATAGTTTGGATCTTTTGAAATACAGAATATAGAACATATTGAATATAGGATAAAACAGACATAAGCTCGATTAAATTGAACAGCTTGAGGCACTTCTGGCAGAATTATAATAATATGTGTCTGTTAAAACCTGGATCTGTGTTTTGACTTCATTTACACCTTACATGGGTGCTTCTTGCTGTTTTTAATATCTTTTATCATATTATATCATATACTTATTATATATTATCATTTGTCTCATAGTTGAAATATTCAGATTCTTAAGTAATTATCCATCAAAGTTCAGTCAGGTCATCTGGACGGTTGATTTGTTTATTTATTTGTTGTTGAGATGTTTCGTCCTTCATCCAAAGGACTTCTTCAGTCTGAGGAGCCACAACAAAATCAGTCCCAGCACACCCACATAGTGGACCAATCAGTTTGCTGGTGATAAAATGGTTTCTGGAGCCCTCCCTTTCCCCCTGTCGACTCCTCTGAGGCAGCCTTAAGGCCGAGATACACTCGAGCGTCCTCACGGTACGCCTATACGCAGCGTACGTACGTCAAGGCAAAAGCGTAGCCCCGCGTAGCCCCTCAGGGCATGTACGCGCAAAGCTTTTTTTTTACGTCCGCGTGCGCGATACGCGGTGTCTGACCATAAACTTCCCCGGCGCCGGACTGTTTTGTATGTTACACAAATGAAATAAATTCCCCTTCTTTATCGCTGATCGGGCCTTTTCTTTTGTTTTTTTGCCTAAAGTCAAGTAACCGCTTCTTCCTCCGTTCACTCGATGATTGAAATGAATGAATTCAGGTCCTACCTGGGTGCGGCGATGTTTTAAATATCCCTGGTGGGCTGTGTGCTGCAGGAAAAGCACTCCCTGTTATTATTTTTATTTCTGAGAGAACTTTTTACAACATATATAGTAGAAACACCGCATGAACACCGCCGCGGTCTTCAAGGCGCTACATGAGCTGGCTGTCAATCATTTCAGTAGGCGTGTCAGCAAGTAACCAATCAGCGAGCTCAGTTGAGTCCCCTCCGTGTGCAGCTGCTCATATTACAACAAGGAGAACGCGAGCGTTTGAAAGCTGATAGTTTCTGAAGTATAGCAGCAAAACACATGCGCACAAAATGCGCGCGTAGAGTGGCGTACCTGAGGACGCTCAGGTGTATTTCAGCCTTTAGCCAAAGTTGTTCAAAACATCAAAGTTCATGTTCAATAATCCAGGTTAAAAAAAATCCAACAAAGTTCAGTCAGAAATTGCTTGTGGGACTGAGTTTTGTTGTGACTCATTGGACTGATGAAGTCCTTTGGATGAAGGGTGAAATGTCTCAACAACAACAACAAAAAAATTTAAAAGAAAGAAACTGTCCAGTTGACCAGACTGAACTTTGTTGGATTTTTTAAAACCTGGATTATTGAGCATGGACTTTGATGTTTTGAACCACTTTGGATATGGCTGCCTCAGAGGAGTCGACAGGGGAGAGGGTGGGCCCTGGAAACCATCAAACTGATTGGTCCACTATGTGAGTGTGCTGCTTGTGAGACTGAGTTTGTTGTGGCTCCTCGGACTGATGATGTTCTTTGGATAAAAATAATTATAATAATTAATTCAGTTTGTACTGCACTTTACATTTTACAATCCCAAAGTGCTACAATAAAAATATCGGAATACAATAAAACATGGACTAAAAAAGAAAAAAAAAAGGCAGGATTAAAAATACCTTTAAACACTATAAAATATTTTAATTAAAAAGGTTTTCTGTCCTTTCTTGAAACTTTCTGCGGTCTGGGGTATCCTTAGATGGTCGGGGAGGTTGTTCCACAGACGAGAACCAGCAGAGCAAAAGGCCCTGTCACCCATGGTGCACAGTTTTGGCTGGGGAGGGATGGAGGATGAAATGTCTCAACAACAACAAGAAAAGAAACCGTCCCGGTGAACTGACTGAACTTTGTTGGATTTTTTACCTGGATTACTGAGCATGAACTTTGATCCTAAGTAATCATATTTCAGCATGCACCTTGACATCATTGGTGGTTGGGCATTGTTGAGCGGTCGTGAGGCTGGAGGTCACAGACATCATCAAACTGAAACATTAGCTCTGATTAGCTCCAAACACCTTCCTTATTTCTCCATTGTAAATCCTGGCCATACAGATTTTTCTACTTTATTTATACACACATCTCTGACACTAAGGAGTCACTCAGTACTACTGTTGTTTGTTGTAATATTTCCATGTGCATCTGCTGCAGGAGATGTAACCACACACAACATCACTTTAAAGAACCATCTATTCCACAGAGTGTAAAAATGCTGTAATGTATGGTTTAGGGGTTGCTGCGCTTTGTAATGGCAGAGTTTCTATGACGTGATGCACTGTTGTCTCTGCACAGTTTTGACATTGAACATGTTTTATAAAAGTGAGACAAATGGAGCCTACATTAGACAACAGCAAACCAAAATGCTGTTGTGTGTTTCCCCTAAGGGAAAATCACTCATGATTAGTGTTTTACAGGCAGCACGATTACCCACATCAATCATCAGCTTGATGAAGACCTCAGGTAGCATTATGCTGCCTCCTCCAACCATCTCCCTCATACCAGGAAATTTAAAGTGCGGCTCATCGAGTTGTTGCATAATGATGATCCACATTGGATTTAGATGATTATGTAAAACAAGCAAAGCCACATTATGTTTCAATGATTCTTTCACTTGTAATAATCTTCAACAGGTTGACTCTTCAGCTTCTATAAACTTTTATAGGTGAATAATTGCTTGTAAGTGAGTGACTTTATATTCATTTTTGCCAGGTTCCATTTTATTTAGTTTTTAAATCAGCTGATGTCTTTCACTGCTTCTAGAGAAATCATGTATTCATGATTTGTTTTCTTAACCAGCCTGTGTCATTTCAGGGTTGTAATTTGACGTTGGAAGAGCAGTTCAGATTTTGGAACGGGTTTTGTGGCAAGGACACAAACAATAATTATCTTATCTGATGTAGATAATGTACTGAGTATATGTGGATAGGAACCAATGTGATGGTGCAGAGTTACCGGGGACGCGTCAGAATAGCAGATATATTTATGTACATGTAACATGCTAAGAGGCAGTGTCAATAAAACCTGATTAAAAGAGCAACGAGTGTCTCTCGACTTGCCAATCTGAACATAGATGAGTAGACATAATAATACATGGTGTCAGAAGTCAAGAAGCCCGTCTCAGGCCCGTCTGTGAGAAGCAGCTGTTTTACCGTGGCACGAGCCCGTGAGTAAAAATAACGCCATCATGCTAAGCTAACGGTACGGAAGCGTGGCCCGGATGACAGCGCACGGAAGATGGAGTCCCTGTTTTTAATCAAACCACCTGAAAACTTTGATTTCAGCGACTATTCGTCATGGCTCAACTGGATTCGCCATTTCAAAACACTTTGTGTGGCAGCAGGATTGGATGGCAAAGACAAACTCTTTAATGGACACAATGGGCAAATAAAGCAGATAACATTTTAGGGACACTAGGGTTAAGTTTGTATGAGCTTAACACGTGCACAAGTGTAAAAGAAGCTTTCAACAAGAACTTTATTGGCAAATACAATGTTATAAACGAGAGAGCCCGTTTTAGCCAAAGATGCCAAGACACAGGTGAATCAGCTGAGTCTTTCATCGCTGCAGTCTCTAAGTTAGCAGAAAACAGCCAGTATGGACCACTGCAGGAAGACAGGATAAGAGACAGGTTAGTGGTGGGCATACAATACCAGGGCCTGTCAGAGACTGCAGATGTGAACTAACACTGTAAAAGGTGGTGCAACAAATAAGACAGCATGAAGAGATAAAGAAACACAACCAGTTGTGAGACAGAGACAATGGATATGCAAGAGGCAAATGTGGATTCATTAAAATTCAAGAAAAGAACTTTCAAAGGCAACCAAGCGCAAAAACCACAGGAAACAAAGAGTCAGAGTGAAACCCAAAAAGGATACAGGTACTGTGGACGTTGTGGTAAATCATCCTCACACATCAGAGTCAACTGTGCAGCACGAGACGCAGAGTGCAGAAAATGTGGATTAAAAGGGACTCTTTGCAGCTGAGTGCAGATCCTGCAGAGTTGGAGCCGTCCTGGAGGATAAGGACAACAAACTGTTTTTAGGAGCAGTGTCAACAGGAGAACACCCCAACAACTAGAAGAAGAAAAAACTGGAAATAAATGGCAAAAACATGACCTTCAAACTGGATACTGGTGCTGATATGACCGTGATACCAGCAGCCACCTAGGTCTTCGAAAGACCTACATGGCTTACTCTCCAAAGCAGAGAAACCCCTGTGTGGTCCGCCCTGAAAGTAAAAGGTCAATTCAATGCTGTAATGGAATACAAAGATAAAATGACAGCATAGCTGGTGTATGTATGTCATACAGAGACTGTCTACTCTTCTACTAGGCTTCCCAGCTATCTCAGCTTTGGGGTTGCTGCACCCCATAGACGGTGTTAAAGAGCTGGAGGCTGACATGAATAAATGATACCCCAAAATATTTACAGGGCTGGGCCTCCTTAAAGAAGAATACAAAATAATATTGAAAGGTGGTGCTTGTTGATGTCACTAGCACGCCGAGTCCCACTGCCTTTATACGACAAGGTGATGAAGGCAGAGTTGGAGAGAATAGAGAAAATGGATCTGATTGAAACTACTGAAGAACAGAGTGGTGTGCTGGAATGGTGGTGGCCCTTAAGCCAGATGAAAATGTCAGAACATGCTCAGACTTGACTCACCTAAATGAATATGTTTGTAGAGAGCGCCACATACTGCCCACTGTAGATGAAACATTGGCCAAGTTTGCAGGCGTGACTGTCTTCACAAAACTGGATGCTACAGCTGGAGTTTGGCAGGTACCTCTACATCCAGAGTCAGTCCCTTTGACCACATTTATTACCCTGTTTGGAAGATACTGCTACAAAAGTTGCTGTTTGGAATCTTGTTCGCACCTGAACACGTTCAAAAGAAACTGACCCAAATGCTGTCAGGACTGGAGGCAACTGTGTGTCATGCCGACGACTTACTCATTTTTGGGTCCACCAGAGAACATCATGACCACACACTGCATCTCATGCCGGGTTCCCACCAAACGCGCCCAAGCAGCCACTTTACATGCAAAGTCTATGTGGAGGCGCGGCCAGGCGCGGCGCATCTTGAGCAGTTCAAGCAGCGCGGCAGCGAGCGGCAATACTTTCCCACGCACGCGCGCGTCCAAAGCAGACGAGGCGTCGAGCAGCCAAAGTTCATTCATTTGAACTTTGGCTGCTCGACGCGTCGCAGCAACCAATCGGGAGAGCCTCTGCTATGTGATGACGCAACAACGACGGGACTGTTTTTGGACTTTTTAAACTTAGCCCGACGAGCCTCCATGAAGAAACCAGCCTCCGGTAAGAAACTTGGCATTTTTACAGTTGCCGCTGTCCGCTCGAGCGTACGATCACCCCAAACATAAAAAAAACGTTTTAATCTCAACAAAGACCTTCGGAGCTGCAGTTCGGCTCGTAGAAAACCCACTCAAGTAGTAACAGGGCTCACGTACAGCTGATTTTACCTGCCCAGTGTACAGAAAACTGCTCTTTTGTTTTATGGGATGTTTCTTATTCTTACCTGCCTTAGGACAACGGATGAAAACTAGCTATTGTGCTAACTCCGGCATATTTACATTAATGCTTACTGCTATCATGTTGATTAATATGCATTGTCCTAACTTAAATAAATAAATGAAATGAAAAACAAAACAAATCTGACCGGGAAGGGAGCCAGACGCTGCTCCCACTGCGCGTCTGCAGACGCGTTCTGTGTGAACAGACATCTGTTGACAAGCAGCAAACACGGTGCGTTGGGAGCATTTTGACGCATTCGGTGGGAACCCGGCATCAGAGAGGCTCCAACTGGAAGGGGTGACTCTCAACAACAAAAAGTGCCAATTTGCAATAGAAAAGGTCATGTTCCTGGGTCACATTGCCACAGCTCAAGACATTGCAGCGGACCCTGGTAAAATCAAAGTGATCAAGGAGATGCCTACACCTAAAGATACTGCTGATGTGAAGAGGTTTGTGTGCATGGTGAACTATGGAACGTTTTCCCCACGTATCGCTGAACTCAAACAACAATTAAGAGAGCTCCTCAAAGGAGACACCGCCTGGAAATGCTAATACAGTACTTTGCCAGATACATTGAGGTGGCAAACCTTACCTCTACTACTGCAGTCCCAGTGATCAACAAAATGAAGACAATTTTCGCAAGGCATGGGGTCCCTGAACCCCTCAGCATGAATAATGGCCCCCAGTTTTCAGCAGCTGAATTTACAGCCTTTGCAAGGGAATATGATTTCACCCATGTAACTACAAGTCCTCACTGTCCTCAAAGTAATGGGGAAGCAGAGAGGGCTGTAAGGACAGTGAAAACTCTCCTAAAGAAGGGGGAGGATCCACATAAGGCTCTCGTGGCAAACAGAGCCACACCTTTGGCACATGGCTCGTCACCTGCACAGTTGTTGATGGGTCATAATATCAAGACACCTTTGCCCGTCAGTGAGGAGAAACTACAACCAAGATGGCCAAACCTTCATCTCTTCCAAAGAAAAGACCAGGACCTGAAACAAAAACAAGCTTCCAGGTTTAACAGGGGACACAAAACTCAGACAAAACAAGACCTCAACCTATAGGACAAAGGGTCTGGATGAAGAACACCAACAGCTCAGGGACTATCAGCAGTCCAGCCAACACCCCATGGTCCTATAACATCGACATACCATCTGGGCATCTCAGAAGAAACAGATTGCACATCAGATGTCAGATTGCACATCAGAGTGATTCCTGATGGCTCCACCAGGTCGGGCCGGGTTGTTCACACCCCGTGGAGACTGGACTTATAAACACCACCCCTTGAGAAGGAAGCTGTGGCCCACAGAGCAGAATAATCCCTGCGCAGCTTTGGGGACCCAGGTTGTCAACCCTGACCCCTGAACAGATTCAGTGTTATATTTGTTTGAAATAGTTAAATTCCAAAGTGTTATTACACAGTTATTAAAAATAAACAAATAAAAGGTTCATTGAATTGCCTCAGGTTGGAGCTCTGACCAGACTGACAAGCTAAAAGCCAGTCCAAACCGAGCCAAGACCAAAGTGGATTGCTCCAGTCTTAAAACGACTTCATGCTTGATGAGCAGGCCAGGTCGGTCTCGGGCTTTTGATGTGGTTTTACAAATCGTACAGCACAAAGATAACTGATGGAGATGTTCAATATTTATCATCTAAAACTAATTACTCTGACCCAATAATTATAACCCAGCTCACTTATATCAAATATTCTCTGTTCCCTTTAAACACTTATATTTGATAGTACAAACATGTTGTTTGCTTTTCTCTTGATACAGAAAAGACAGTCTTCTAGCCTTGACAAATGTTTGGACTAGATGTTCTTGTTTGATCAGAACCATGACTTGTTTGTTTTATCTGTAAGACGTCAGAGCTTGTCAAACTCCACCTGCTTCTTGTTTAAATAGCTTGTCATGTCCAGTACAATTTGGAATTGTGCAGGACAATGTATTTGAGACCAAACTAAGTTTCAAAGGACATTAAAAGCCCTTCCCCTTTGCAAAGTTGTTTGTCTGATTTAACACTGTTCTCTTGTTTATCTTTGTGTGGTTTTTATTAAGGTAACAGGGGTTTAAAATCCCCATCATTTTGGTGCCGAAAACCCATTCTCCCCACACCTGCTCCTGAAGACCTCTGAACGGAGCGCAGCTGCGAGGCACGGTAAATATGACAGAAAGTCCAGTGATTGGGTTTGTCTCTGGCCAGCTTCCTCTGTCCATGGTGCGGTCAGGGTCGGGTTGGCGGAGATTTCCAGACATCCACACAGGTCAGCAAGAAATGTGAGTGTTAAATAGTGTTTGTTGATATGTCGTTTTTAAAACAATTTGAGTACAGTAACAGGAACTATCACCCTGAGCCGATGATTTGAAATTATGAATGAGGTGTCTGCTTTTCGATAACTAGGCGAATTTTGCGCACACGCTAGTTGGCAGAACCAAGATTTCTGTGATTTATAAGCGAGGGCAGCCAAAAACACGCCAAGACCAGAAATGTGAGGCTGGCTGCCAGACCTTTAAATTGGACGTTTAGTGTGTCCGGCCAGGCGAGGAGAGAAATTAAGACAAGAACGTTTATTTTTATATTTGACGCGTCATTATGTACTGTATTTGTTTAGTCTTTTTTTATGTGTATGTTTGTTTCTGGAGCCCTGCACCTCTGCTTTTTCTTCCTCCCATTTTCTTGTGTGTGTAGGCAGCTGGCTCCTTATCTGTGGGCCTTTCTCAAACCCCACCACCCGTGCTAAACCTGCCTGCAGCGTTTTCTGTGTTTAACTGCTCTGAGTGTGATTACTGGATCTAAAAGGTTTTCCAGTTTGACATTGATTTGCTCACATATATTAATAATTACTGTACACAAAAGGTTGTCTGTCTAAAAGGAAAAAGAAAAGAGATAGACCTTTAGTCAGAAAAAAAAAATGTGGCTGAATGAATCAGAGAGACAAAGCATCTGAATAAGTTTTTATTTTATTTTAAAACAAGTACTCTAGTGGCCTTGGATGGATGCAGCTGCGTCTGCACCTCCTCCAGATAAACTTGGCAAACTTGTTGTTTTGCTAAGTGACAAAACAAACAGTTTCAGCTGTTTTATCCTTCATTATAAAATGTTAGTTTCAGAGCAGAAACTAACAACCTTCCCTCCCTCCCCCGAAAAACTGCACTTATTCCACACACAAAGAACTTTCCCCTCATTTTTTAAGTTCAAACCGGTTGTTTTTACTTTCCTGGGCAATAGTTGATATCAAAGAAGTTTCAAACTTATTTTATTTTTGTGCCCATAAAGGGCTATTTTGTTGTGTGTTTGAGAATTATTTCCCACATCTTTGAAAGTGTATAAGTTCCATTTAATTGGTTAAAACAAATTAGATTGGTTCTTTGGTTAAAACATATTAGATTGGTTCTTTTTATTTTAAAACAAATTAAATAGCTTATTTCTTTTATTTGTTTAACACAAATAGATTAGTTCTTTTTATATATATATGTTTCTTCTCAAAAGTTCTATTTCTTTGGAAAAAGCTTAGTTTTTGTGGGTAAATAGACTAATCCCTGCTAAATATATTATTCCTTTTAAAACTTTTGACATAAGCCATAAAGTGAGACCATACTCATTGCAAAATTCTCCTCAAAATCTTTATTTCTCTCAAACATTGAAATAAGTCATGAAATATGACAATCAACAGAGTTCTCCAAAACTTTATAATCTCTCAAACCATCCTAAAAAGGTGATTCTGCATGTTCAGGGCGTTACTGTGGAGGCACGGGACGGTGGTGTGAGTTTTTGCCTCTAAATTAGAAATTCGGCCTCAGGGGTTGTTTTCCGCACCGCTCACCTGATTGATAATGATCAGTTTATATATGATAAAGAGGATGAAATGATGGAGATGTTCAATATTTATCATCTAAAACTAATTACTCTGACCCAATAATTATAACCCAGCTCACTTATATCAAATATTCTCTGTTCCCTTTAAACACTTATATTTGATAGTACAAACATGTTGTTTGCTTTTCTCTTGATACAGAAAAGACAGTCTTCTAGCCTTGACAAATGTTTGGACTAGATGTTCTTGTTTGATCAGAACCATGACTTGTTTGTTTTATCTGTAAGACGTCAGAGCTTGTCAAACTCCACCTGCTTCTTGTTTAAATAGCTTGTCATGTCCAGTACAATTTGGAATTGTGCAGGACAATGTATTTGAGACCAAACTAAGTTTCAAAGGACATTAAAAGCCCTTCCCCTTTGCAAAGTTGTTTGTCTGATTAAACACTGTTCTCTTGTTTATCTTTGTGTGGTTTTTATTAAGGTAACAGGGGTTTAAAATCCCCATCAATAACTAAATAAGAACGCACAATAGAAAAGTGTGTTAATCTATTGTAGAGGAGCCGGAGGCAGTAAGTTTAATATGCTGAGAGGAAGAGGAAAGAAAGAAAATAGAGTGCAGCAGTTAATCAGACTGTGAAAAGAGAGTAGTGCTGGAGCATTGCGCATGGACTTGAACTTTTATGGTGCGGCCGGAATTAGTTTTTAGCGCAGCTGGCCGCACAATAGACCAGCAGAGGACTGCTCTGAAACCTGCTACACAGGACGCAATATTATTCTTACATTACAACATATAAAACCATGTAAGTAGAGCATAATATCTTCTTGACAGATTTTTAAATATATTTATAATTGTGCATTTAGGCAACTTGGGGTCTAATTCCAGCATTATTTCACAGGTTCATAGCTGAAGAAGTGAGGCTGTGTTACTAATTATATGACTGCCTACAACCAGGCGCAAAGACAACTTTATATAATGGCTTTTTATTTTGTTCATGTT
>JBBPBX010006134.1:0-14925 GCA_038048925.1 Garcialebias charrua
CTTAAAAATATAAAAATACAAGAAAAATGCACAGAATAAAACAAACGCAGAGAGCTCATTAATCGAGTATCTTGCATTATTTATTAGGAGGAACTTCTTTGTGGGGACTAAAGATGTTTTATTTTGGGTGGGGCTTTACTCAACACGTGAATAAATACGGTAAATACACAAAACGTCACGACTCCTCAGAGCAGCACTGGGCAGCAGGTAAAGGTAGCTCGCGTCACCTGTGTGTATTTTAAAGCCGGTGTTGCACCATATTCTGTGACCATCATATATTGTGACCATAGGGGGCGCTGCTGCATTTTTACATTACACTTTGCAATATCTGATAAATGCTATCATATTCTGTGACCATTTATCTTTTCATAATAATATGTGTGATTAGATTTTGGAGGAAGGAGAATGTCCGCCTCCTTCCTCCAAAGAATAAAAATTAACATCTGCCCACTAAAATCATGACTATTATGGAAATATAGACGTCACAGAATATGATAGTGTTTACCAGATATTGCAAAGTATAATGTAAAAATGCAGCAGCGCCTCCCTATGGTCACAATATATGATGGTCACAGAATATGGTGCAACACCCGCTCGTTTTCCTGGATGGTGGTTTTTGTTTCGCCCCATGTGAACTCCGGCGTATTTTGCGTCGCGCGGGCGGAGTCTGCACGTGATTTAAACCAGCGTGCTCACACCTCACCTAACTTTATGGCCACAGAGCAACATTTCTTTCACTCTATCAGTTACAGGTGGTCCCCGACGTACGACGGCCTCGACTTACGGCGTTCCGACTTTACGAACGAGCTCCGTTGAAAAGCATTGCATCGAGTCACGGCGAAGATGCGGCTTTACGGCAGAGAAATACGGTACCTGAATCGTATGGTATGTGTTTATAGATGAATGTGTGGTGTTATGTGTTAGCTAACTGTTTGTAAATAAAGTTCTGTGCATGTTTATGGACCAGTATGTGTCGATAAACGGGTGTGCGGCGCAGCGTTAGCATACATGTTCCTACTTACGGCGAAAATCCGGTTTTACGAACGCCACGTGTAATACGTTCCGACTTACGTTAATTTCGCGTTACGAACGGTGCGTAGGAACGGAATTCGTTCGTAAGTCGGGGACCACCTGTATTTGACTAATAAACATTCAGATTTTTGAAAATGTGTTTTTTTTTAGATGCCTCCCTCCTCTTCGGTTCATAGTTAAGCTCCTCCCTCCTCACTTCTAACCGGGTTGTGCGTCGGTTAGGAGAGAATGCGTTCGGTGGCACTTTGTGCTTTTTGACTTCTTACTTTTGTTTCCTTCAGCTGAAAGAAAAGTGTCTTTGGCTCTTTTGTGGATTGATTATGGACCGTATGTCCCTCCGTCTGTCCCTCCGTCTGTCCCTCTGTCTGTCCCTCCGTCTGTCCCTCTGTCTGTCCCTCCGTCTGTCCCTCCGTCTGTCCCTCTGTCTGTCCCTCCGTCTGTCCCTCTGTCTGTCCCTCCGTCTGTCCCTCCGTCTGTCCCTCCGTCTGTCCCTCCGTCTGTCCGTTCTTTCCACAGCCCACCTCTGGGCTCCACGCCAACAGAGACACACAGTCTCTCCAGCGTTCCTGGGTCTTCCACAGCCTCCTTCCAGTTGGACATGCCTGGATCACCTCCCTTGGATGTCATCCTCGCCAGATTCCCAAACCTGGCTCCTCTGGATGTGGAGGAGCAGCGGTTCTCCGACGAGTCTCCCCTGGAGAACTGAACTTCTGCTCAAAGGGAGGGTCCAGGAGAAAACTTGAACCGACCGGTCAACAGAGAGCCTCTCTTTGCAGCTCTGCTCTCTCTTCACCACAATGGACCGGCACAGAGTCCACAATACTGCAGATGCTGCACCGTTCTGACTGTCGATGTCCTGCTCCACCGTTCCCCTCACTCGTGAATAAAACCTGGACTCCCTCATCCCCCTGAGGAACGTCCTCAGGAAGACGGAAAATTAATACGGCGTCTAACGGGCTTTGTAGAGAGCTACATATAAAATGTTTATACAGGTAGTCCTCGACTTACGACGTAGATCCGTTCCTACGCGGCGACGTAAACCGATTTTTGACGTAAGTCGAAATATACGTACATACTTTTCATTCATTCATTCAACCTTTATTTATACAGGCTAGCCTCGTTGAGCCACGGGGACTCATTTACAAGAGGGACCTGTCTCACTCACACCTAGGGAGAATTTAGAGTTACCAATCAGCCTAACATGCATGTTTTTGGACTGTGGGAGGAAACCGGAGCACCCGGAGAAAACCCACGCATGCACGGAGAGAACATGCAAACTCCACCCAGAAAGGCCCCCGGACCGGGATTTGAACCAGGGACCTGCTCGCTGAGAGGCAGCAGCTCTACCAGTTGTTTATGTTTATTAAATTTGTTCTTTTTTTTTTTACAAAAGAAACAATACAAGACAATCCCATAAATGATAATGTACAAAATATAAAAAAATGAAAGGTAGCAGAAAGAAGAATAAATCTTATTATATCTGCCCCTTTTTTCCAACAATCAGATTAAACAATAATAATCTTCAACCAACAGTACAAAATGACTAACTCTTTCTAATTTTCTAACTAATACAATACACATTACGCTATTTCATTTTTTTAACACATTCGTTTTGATCATTTTCTTAAATGTAAACATTGACTTGGCATTTTTAACTACATTCTCCAAGCCATTCCATAATCTAATTCCCTGGATTGAGGTAGTTGTGCCACCGTGCTGCCAATACTGCACCATATACATGTACAGTACTGTATTACCAAGCACTTAGCCTATCCTAACACAGTACCTTACATAATTATCAAAAAACACATACGTTTGGGAGGAAAAAAAGAGTTATGGCCTACTGGGATGCTGGTGACGCCGTATTCCTCCGTCCATCGGCCGTATTCTCTATTACGTTTACGACGTAAAACCGCCGTCCAGCTCGGTCCAGAGCGTTTACAGTAAGGTCTCCGCCTGTACTTTTCCACTGCTTTGCGCTGGTTCTGCAGTCAACTTCGGTCCATACACTTCGCCTCTGTATTCCTCCACCGCTACGTTTACGACGTAAAACCAGAAACTGCGTAACTCGGCTTTTAAAAAAAAAAAGTGAATTAAAAATAATAATAATAATTTATGGGAGATGCGCCTTAACCACGAAATGTCGTAACTCGAGACTGTCGTAACCCGAGGACTACCTGTACTTTATGATCAATAAATCCATAAATAAAAATTAAATTATTTACAGTAGGATAGGAAGAGCAACAAAAGAAGATGTTACGTAAAAGGTTTTGACGCAAACAAAAGTGGAAATAAAAAATGAAACAGATTTCAAGAGGTTTTAGTTGAAGTTAAACACTTTAATAAAAACTTGGAGAAGAGACGACAGCGAGACCAAAAACAGAATGAAAGAAGATTAAAAATTTAAAATAATTATTAGTTTTTTGAATCTGACAGATTTTTAATGACCGCGAGCTTCGTTACTTTTAAAAGTTGATTTAAATGTTTTGAAGACGTCTCCGTTGCCGGTTCAGTTTTTCATTTCTTCATTTATGACGGTCCAGTTGGACTTTGTCTTGTTCTGGATCCATCGTTCGTCTCCTCAGAGACTGCCAGTCTGTTTTAAACTCAGATCTTTTGATCAGATCCAGTAACCCTGTTGGAGCTCAGAGTCTGTGTTGGGTATGACCCTCAGCCAGTACCACCACAACTTTGAGCTCAGGATCTAAAAGTGACTGAGCCGTACTCATTTTTGTTCGCTAAGGCCGAATACCTGCGGTGGCCATCTTGAATCGAGTAGAGGTTGTACATCTAATTACTTATTTTTAAATACAGGTAGTCCTCGACTTACGAACGAGTTCCGTTCCTACTCCCGTTCGTATGTCGAAAATCGCCGTAAGTCGGAAGTACACACAAGTCCAAGTGTTCCGTCAGTGAGGACTGAACTTGGAAAAAGGGCCTTCTCCTACTCCGCTCCTGCTTCATGGAATATCTTACAAAAAGTTCTGAAGCTCTCGACCTTGACTTCTCTAAATGGTTTTCAGAATCTGTTGGAATCCTGGCAAAAACCAATGCAGATTTGTTCCTGTCTTTGATTTTATACGTCTACCTTATAATGTTTTGCTAGTTTTTTGATACTTTGTTAAAAAAAAATGTATTTCTCTCTTTTGTTTTCTATTGTTTATTGTTTATTGTTTAAAGGAGACCACATATAGGTCTTTAAAAATTTTATGTTATGTCTGTGTGCTATCTTGACAATATTAATTCATTTTAATACACAAAATAATTCTTAGATAATCAATTATACCCTTTTTAATTCTGCCATTTTTAACTTTCGTTTTGAACGACCGGTTTCTGATACTGAGTTCTGAAGTCCACGCCCTTCAACGATCTGTTAACGCCCTCTGTAACAGCCAGTATCTGTAATGTGTTGTTGTTTTAAAATTAGCTCTTTTTTTATTACTCATTTGACTTACTGTTAGTGCTAGCTTAAGATAACTTACCGAAACCCGTCTGAGCGCGCCGCAATTTGCTGCTCCTTTTAGCATGAGACCACCCGAATCCGATGCTAATGTTAGCTTGTTCCTCTTCCGGTGTTCGCCAGCTCCGCTCGTTGCACGCGGAGATTTTGGGAGTTATCGCTGTTCCAGTCAAGACAACACAAAGTTCACCAAGTGTCTCCCGTAAATTAATCCGTAAGGAGAAGGTCCTCGCTGCTGCGAGGCTGCTGCGAGGCGCAGCGAGGCTGTACAGTTGAAGCTCCGCTCCATCCGCCAGAAGAGGGTCCCGTTGCCACCGGTCCCTACGCCGGGGGTCTGCTCGTTTAATTTTTACCGGCTGCGCGTTGGGAGCGATCGCAAATACACTAAAAATTGAACTAAAACATAAAAATAACAATTATACTTTATTTATAAAGCCATTTAAAAAAACACAGCTGCAACAAAGTGCTGTACACATGAAATTAAGAACATATAAACAAAAGATGAGATGAAATCATGAAAAACAACAGTCATGTGTTTAATACAGAAGTGGGTTGAGCCTAACCAGGGGTTGCTAGGTGAGGGGCTGGACTCAGGTTGGGGTGGGTTGTCCTCTCGCTTGTGACGTCACATGCGAGAGTATTTTAAAACGAAACGTATCTTATCACAGTAAAATAAATCTACTTAGAGTAAATAAACCACTGGGTGCATTTTTTTGGCACAAGGACTGTTTTTTTATGAAGTAAATACCCAAAGTTGAGTAAAAAAAACATTAAAAAGTGAATTTTGCATGTGTGGTCCCCTTTAAGGAAATTTTACCATTGCTGTTCATCGTTCTTTAGTTTTAGCAGGTCGCTTTCGTAAATGAGCCATGAGGCTCAATAAGATTTACCTGACTAAATAAAGGTTGAATGAATGAAAAAAAGTCGCCACTTATACACGTACATTATGTAACGTTCGTATGTATACTGCAGTTGTAGTACCTTCCCAAAGCACAAGAGGGCACCTCCTTCGTATTTGATATATCATGACTCACCTGTACGGTACTGTACCGTTACCAAGCACTTAGCCTATCCTAACACAGTACTCTACATAATTATCAAAAAACACATACAGTACATTTGGAGCCATAATGAAGGGAAAAAGAGTTAATAACTTACTGGGAGCTGGTGAAGCCATTTATCCGCGTGTTAGCATGTTAGCTCCATGTCCCGGCAGCATCCGAGGCCACGCAGCCGTTTCTCTGCGTTGGCATGTTAGCTCCGGGTGCCACCAACATCCAGGCCGCCAAGCCGTTCGTCCGCCTGAGACGTCCACAGAGTTCACCGAGTGTTTCCAACTCATTTATCCGAGCGAAGCAATCTCTGTTCGGACACACGGTCCGTCCAAAGCCGGCTGTCGAAGCTGGAGATTACCGAAGCTAAACGACAACTGCCGAACACTGCCAAAAACTTCAGAACACCGCCGAAACTGCGTAATCGACTTCAAAATAATAATAATTATTATTATTTATTTATAAAGCCATTTAAAACAACCACAGCTGCAACAAAGTGCTGTACACGTGAAATCAAGAACATTTAAACACATAAAACAAGATAAATAATAAAAAAAAAATTTTAATTAATGATAATGCATTCATAACACCGAATCGCCGTAAGTCGAGACCGTCGTAAGTTGAGGACTACCTGTATTCTAATCAGCAGTTCATGAGATATTTTGCTAACAGACGGACAACGTAACCATGGATGTTTCAACTGGACCAGAAAGTTAAAATTTTATCAAAATGGATCATCCTTTGTCTGGTCATTTAAAAACAACTGTTTGTTTTCTTTGTTTATTTACAAACATGTTGTTTACAGTTTGATAAACCAAAGATCTGATCCACTTCACCCCCACAGGCTTTGGCGGGCCTGTCTGTTAGCAAAATATCTCATCAACCGCTGGATGGATTTTAATAAAACTTTCAGGAGATAATCACTGGATGAACATATACAAATTTTTATTTATTTTATTTATTTATTTATTCATTTCAATTTTAAAACATAAAGACAATTAAAAATACATAAAATGAAAGGAAGCAGAAGAAGAAAAAAATCTTATCATATCTGCTCCTTCTTAAACAAAATCAATTCAAAATATCAATTCAAACAATAATCATCAATACATAATACAACAATACATAACTATCAAAATTTACTGTTTATAATTCATTTGATATTTAACAAACTTATATGTATCTTTTCAACAAAATAGTCTTAATCCTTTTCTTAAATTTAAACATTGACTCCACTTTTTTTTTTTTCTTCAAATTGAAAACTTATGGAGTCAACCTGATTCAAGATGGCCGCCACAGCTAATTGACCTTTACCAACACTAAAAAGGTCACATTTCTGTCGTTTTTACAGATTTTGAGCAAAAATTTGGAGTGGTAGCAGCTGAGACTGATCCCTAACACATAATCTGAGCGCAACTGCGAGATCTGCCCCTTGAACTGGCATTAACATTTGGGGGTCCACGCTGTTGGTCTGTTAGCAAAATATCTCCTGAACCACCGGACGGATTTTAACAAAACTTTCAGGAGATAATCGCCGGATTTCCATCTACGTCTGATTAACTTTTAGAGTCGACCTGATTTAAGATTCTCACCACGGATCATCAACTTTATCATACACAAAAGTGGCCACAGCTCAGTCATTTTTACAGATGTTGAGCTAAATCTCTGTGTGGTAGTAGCTCAGTCGTTCATGACACTTTGAGCTCAAACAGATTGTGAGAGATGTCACGAGATGCCTTTAATTTTATTTACAAGATTTGACCAAAGCAGCTCCAATGGATGATTTTAGTCTAAGACTCTAACATTGGGGTGGCGGGTGGCGTGCTTTCCTTCAATTTTCTCAACTTCCTCAAACATGTAGATCTTTATAATAATAAAAATAATAATCATTTTATTTAAAAGCGCCTTTCAGGACACACAAGGACACTTAACAAACCAATACAGTGTAATACAGAGCAAACATTATCAGCGACAAATTGAAATATAAAATACATAAAGGATATAAAATGGAAGATAAAAATACATTTAGTAAAGTTAGTGATAAGCTAGTCTAAAGAGATGGGTTTTCAGGGCAGTCTTGAACAGAGAAAGGGAGGTGGTGTTTCGAAGGTCTGGCGGTAGAGCGTTCCAGAGGTGAGGGGCAGAGCAGGTGAAGGCCCTGCTCCCCATGGTGGAGAGGCGGGCAGAGGGTACATGGAGTTGTAGTGAAGAGGAGGATCTGAGAGAGCGTGATGGGATGGAGATTTGTAGGAGGTCAGATAGATAAGGAGGGGCAAGGTTGTGGATAGATTTGAACGTGAGAAGTAGAATTTTGAAGATGATGCGTGATTTAACCGGGAGCCAGTGGAGCTGCTGCAGGACAGGAGTGATGTGGTTATAGTAGGAGGTTTGAGTGATGACACGGGCAGCTGAGTTCTGGACCATCTGTAACTTGTGGAGAGATTTGTTGGGGAGGCCGTAGAGAAGGGAGTTGCAGTAATCGATACGGGAAGTCACAAGACTGTGCACCAGGATGGCTGTGGAGCGGGGTGTGAGAGAAGGACGGAGACGGTTAATATTACGGAGGTGGAAATAGGCAGACCGAGTAATATTGTTGATGTGTGAAGTGAAGGAGAGAGTGGTGTCGAGGATGACACCGAGGCTCTTGACCTGAGGGGAGGGGGATAGCAGAGAGTTGTTAAGGGGGACGAGAAGATGTTCTGATTTTGAAATAGAGTTTTTGGTACCAACAAGAATGATTTCTGTTTTGTTGCTGTTTAGTTGAAGGAAATTGTTAGAAAACCAGTGATTTAGCTCATTGAGACAGTCGGTGAGGATGGAGGGTGGGTGGGTGGAGTTAGGTTTTGATGACAAGTAGAGCTGCGTGTCATCAGCATA
Source organism: Garcialebias charrua (assembly GCA_038048925.1). Classification (NCBI taxonomy): domain Eukaryota; kingdom Metazoa; phylum Chordata; class Actinopteri; order Cyprinodontiformes; family Rivulidae; genus Garcialebias; species Garcialebias charrua. The sequence continues at coordinate 8,422 of JBBPBX010006134.1, forward strand.
GCAGTGGAAATGGACGCCGTATTTGCGGAAGATGTGACCTAGAGGAAGGAGGTAAATGATGAAGAGGAGGGGTCCGAGGACAGAGCCTTGGGGGACACCCGTGGAGACAGGGGAAGACTGGGAACGGAAGGATTTAAGCTGAATGAATTGAGTGCGGTCAGAGAGATAGGAGGTGAACCAGTCTAACGGGGTACCTGAGATGCCAATGGAGGTTAGTCTGTTGAGGAGGATAGAATGACAGATGGTGTCGAAGGCAGAACTTAGATCAAGAAGAATGAGGATGGACAGAAGACCAGAGTCAGCAGCAAGAAGAAGGTCGTTAGTGATTTTTACTAGGGCTGTTTCGGTGCTATGGTGGGGGCGAAATCCAGATTGAAACTCTTCATAAATGTTGTTGTTGGACAGGTGAGAGTGAAGTTGACTAGCAACAGTTTTTTCAAGGATCTTGGAGATGAAGGGCAGATTGGAGATCGGACGAAGATTACTGAAGTTGGTGAAGTCAAGACCTGGTTTCTTGATGATGGGGGTGATGGCAGCAGATTTGAAGGCTGTGGGAACAATGCCAGAGGTTAGGGAGGAGTGGATGATATTAGTGATGATAGGGAGCAGAGACGGGAGACAGGATTTAACAAGAACTGTGGGGAATGGGTCAAGTTGACAGGATGAGGACTTGGACTTGCTGATAATGTCAGCAATGTTATCAGCAGAGGGGAGGGAGAAGACAGAGAAAGGGAGGGAGGGGGGAGTTCAACATGGATGTTGGGGGCAGTATTTGGACCAAGGTGTTTATGAATTGAAATAATCTTTTCATTGAAATATGACATCAGGGAGTTGCAAAATTCTGTGGAAACCATGTGAGAGGGTAGAGAGTTAGGAGATGAGACAGAACGGTGAAGGAGAGAGAACAATGTTTTTGAATTACCAACATTAGAACTGATGATGTCAGAGAAGTAGCTGGCTTGAGAAATACTGTTCTTGTAATGGATGAGGTGGTTTGTATAAAGTTCCTTGTGAATTGTGAGACCGGATTTTTTATAAAGACGCTCTAGTCGCCGACCTTTGGTTTTCAGGGAGCGGAGTGCTGGAGTGAACCAGGGTGCAGAGTTGAAGGAAACAGTCCGGGTTTTCAGGGGGTTTATTCAACCATTTCTTAATAAGGTTAATGTTTTAAAAATTGCAGATTGAGTTAAAAATGTTTTAAAAAAAAGCTTCACCTTCAGAGCTGAGCCGGTGTTTTTCTGAGGAGGAGGAGTTTCTGCTCGGTGACCCGTCCCACTCCTTTATTTGGCGTTTCCCCCGAGCGGTGGGCGGAGGAAGAGGCAGAGGGATGTTCTGACAGGATGTGCACGGCCGGACTCAACAGCTGGAGCGACTGGACCCAGAACCGGGCTCTGAGGATGTGAGGTCCGCTTGGTCCGGTGGAGCTGAGACTAGTCGTCCTCCGAGGTAAACGTCCAAGTTCTTCCAGGAGAAAAACTCTTCAACTCCAATGTGTGTGTGTGTGTGTGTGTGTGTGCGTTTAAACAAACAGCCAGATGTTTCCTAAAGAAGATGCCGAAAGTAGCGAGGAGTTCTTTCTCCTCACATTTGATCTTTGTTTACATTTGTAAATACTTTAACGTCTCATTCCTGCAACTTTATCTGTGAGCGAAGCAGCGTCTGATCCAAAGAGACTAAATTAATATCCAAGCAGCTGAGAAGAGTACGTTTTATAAACAGAAAACAAACAAAACTTTGTTTTTCACATTATAAAGTGCAGAAAATAAGTGGTTTATTGTCAGTTTTTAAATCTAGAGCGGTCTTTAACTAAATTAAGAGTTTTTCCTTTTAAACGTTTATTCTACCAAGAGCTAAAAAAAATGCCCGTTTTCTTGCTTTTCATTCAACAGCTGCAGTTACTTTAAAATGATTTATATTTGTACCAGAGCTCTTAAAGAAATCGTAAACTTAAAAATTAAGTTGACTGTTTTCGCCTGTCGCTACTTGCTACACAATCTGTTCTGTCTGTTAGCAAAATATCTCCTAAACGACTGGATGGATTTGAATGAAACTCTCAGAAAGTAATAGCTGGATGTACATCTACGAATCTTTTCTTTTTAGGGCCAAGCCGATGCAAGATGGCCACCACAGCTAGATGATGTCATCAAACACAAAAATGGCTACAACTCAGTTAATTCTACAGGGGCTGAGCTTAAATTTGACGTGGTGGTAGCTGAGAGTCATTCCCAACACACTCTCCGAGCGCTAACAGATTGGTCTTTTATGATTGTATTTTTAAAGACTTTTCCTAAACGTCTGAATCTGTCATCAAATCAGACTGTTTCAGGCGGCGGGCGATATGCATTCTTCCTGACAAAAAAATGAATTATTGGAAAGCATTTCTTTCTGGTTTTATAATTTAGTTTCAGTGAAACGATCCTAACAGAAGAAAAACAAACGCACAAACATGTGGAAACCGCTTCCCATGTGCAGAACGTATGTTTCACGCGCGCGACAACCATGTGGTTTCTCTGCTTCCAGGTTCGGGTCGACTTCAAAGGTTACTCTGTTGTGGGATTTTAAATTCTGCCGTCGGATCACACACAATACAGGGGAGGTGAAAATAAATCTTATGAGTTCACTAAAAGCAATAAGACGATAAATATTAAAACAACTTCGAAACATCAGTATTGTCCCTTTAATTTTGATACTTTTCATATTTAAAACGGGCTTTAAATGAAGGATGAACTGTGGGCGCTGATGGTGCTACAGCACCTCTTTGAAATCAACATATTGAAAAAAATTAAAAAGAAGAAAGAAATTAGTTTAAAAAAAAGTATTTCATATCCACAGAAGTTATGGAAGTTTATAATATTGTATTAATGACAGCTTATAATATTGTATTCATGAAAGTTTATAATACAGTATTGCATTTATGAAAGTTTATAATATTGCCTTTATGAAAGTTTATAATATTGTATTTATGAAAGTTTATAATATTGTATTAATGAAAGTTTATAATATTGTATTTATGAAAGTTTATAATATTGTATTCATGAAAGTTTATAATATTGTATTTATGAACGTTTATAATATTGTATTCATGAAAGTTTATAATACAGTATTGCATTTATGAAAGTTTATAATATTGTATTCATGAAAATTTATAATATTGTATTTATGAACGTTTATAATGTAAGTAAGTAAGTAAGTAAGTAAGTAAAGTTTATTTATATAGCACTTTTCATAGATAAAATCACAAAGTGCTGTACAACATATAAATAAAAGATTAAAATAGACAAAAGAATTACTGTAGTAAAAGCTGATTAATCAAAACAATAAGAACAGCTAATAAAAACAAGAACAATTGATAAAAACACTAAATAAAAACATTTATCTAAAAGCTTGTCTGAATAAAAGTGTCTTGAGCTGCATTTTAAAGGAATCAATAGAGGCGGTCACACGAAGAGACAGGGGCAGGGCATTCCACAGCCGGGGGGCCACGGCCTGAAAGGAAAGGTCACCCCGGGTTTTAAACCGGGTCTTAGGGACTTTTAGAAGGTTCAATGCTGAAGAACGAAGGGTGCGGGCTGGAGAATAAGGGATCAGCATTTCTGTGATGTACTGGGGGGCCTGTCCATTTAACGCTCTAAAAGTTAATACCAAGATTTTAAAATGAATTCTAAATTCAACAGGGAGCCAATGCAGATCATATAAAACCGGTGTGATGTGAGACCTTCTATTTGTTCCTGTTAAAAGCCTCGCAGCAGCGTTCTGGACCAACTGGACACGAGCGACAGCAGATTTATTAAAACAAGTAAAAAGGGAATTGCAGTAATCTAAACGAGAAGAGATAAAAACATGAATAATCATCTCCAGGTCGGATTTGGATAATAATGCTCTCAGTATGTATTCATGAAAGTTTATAATATTGCATTTATGAAAGTTTATAATATTGCATTTATGAAAGTTTATAATATTGCATTCATGAAAGTTTATAATATTGTATTTATGAAAGTTTATAATATTGTATTTATGAAAGTTTATAATATTGCGTTTATGAAAGTTTATAATTGCGTTTATGAAAGTTTATAATATTGCATTCATGAAAGTTTATAATATTGCATTTATGAACATTTATAATATTGTATTTTTAAGACAAGGGGGTCCCGTACGCTACAAAAAACGACTGTAATGGTGGAAAATTAACTTCCTGTTTCAACATCTCTCCACGGGTACCGACACTTAAACTAAAAAGGTAAAAATCGACAAATATTTAGCTTTTTCATCATCTTCGTCAACAATTTTATGCTGTTAATTATTTTCCTTGAACGGTTTACAAAATAAAATATCTCACTGAAAACTTTTAGTCAAATGTTTAAAAAGAAAAGATCCAGAACTTAATGAAACGGTGCAGTTTAGGTTACTCCTGTCGTTTTTCCATATACCTGTATATATACAGTAATAGTATGCAGTTTTGAAATGCAGTTCAGCACTCAATGTAAACAAGACATTTTCATCAGCTTGCTTTATTCAAAAAATTTTGTAAAATTTTTTTAAAATTGACTTCTTGAGCCCAAACTGCTCTTCTAAAAATATCATTGTTCACCTGTTTTCAGTCACTTCGGCTGTTTCGGTAGGTAAACAAACACACCTGCTAGTTCATCACATATTTTTAATTCAAACACACGTCAACACGAGGAAAGAAACGTTTGAATTTAGTTTCTTGTTTATTTATTTTTTATTTTTATCCACCGTTCTGGTTCCGTTAACCTACCATGTGTGTTTGTTTACTCACAAAAACAGCCGAAGTGGCTAAAAGCAGGCGAACTGTGGCAACAACCGTGGAGTTTTGTTTCACAACGCCCGTTTTGGTGTAGCTGTACACTCACTTGTTGAGTCAAGTAAACAGATAAGTGTTTTGTTTACATTGAGTGCGTACCCGCATTTCAGAATTGTGTATAAATATATCTGGAAAACTACCGGAGTAAACTCAGTTTGCACCATCTGCTATAGCGTTGTTAGAATTATAGTTTTTAATGATGATTGATGAAGAAAAGTAATTTCTCTGTTGTTCAAAGTCTGGGACAGATTTGCCTTTTTTATAAAAAAAAAACAAAAAAACTTTTAGATTCTGTGAAGTTTGCGCGTGTTCATCAGATGACGTCCTCGTGGGTACTTACCGTGACCTCATCCACGGCGTTTTCTTTGTTTTCGTTTTAGTTAAGGGCTAAAACTGACGACTCATTCAAGCCTGACTAAAAAACAATGGCCTCTTATCTAATTTGAAAACGACAACTTCCAGAGAAATTAGTCGCTCAGTCATGTTCTAATGAGAAGTGCTGGAGGCGGCGAGAGGAAACAGAAAAGCCCCTTTCTGTTTTTTTAGGGCATAAATGGATAAAAAGGTCAGAGAGTCGCGCCGCACACTTCCTTGCTGCTTTATTTTTAACTCGCCACCTACGACCTGCTTTCAGGGCTCTCTGATCAGTCTGCTTTGGACTCCCTGCCGCATGCAGCACCATGGCCGCCTTCCAGATGCTCTTCCTGCTGTCGGTGGGCTGCTCCGTGGTGTCCGCGAGGCCCCCACAGACCCCGCGGGCCCCCCTCCACCTCCGTCCGTGCCAAGTGGTGAGTGTTTACAGCTTTACCTGCGTTGTTACAAAATCTGCTGCGGTTCATTTTATTTCGAAAAGTTCTGCAGTTTGGGGGTTTTACCGCGGCACTAATTTGAGCTGTTTTATTTCATTATATATTTTTTTATGTAAATGTGAATTTTTGCAACGTTGCTCGTACACGATTCAACATTTCTCTTATCACTTTAGAGGTAGACGTTTTTTTTTTCTGAAGTCCATTCCAGACCTCAGAAAGATCGATATTCATTCATTCAACTTTTATTTATACAGGCTAGCCTCGTTGAGTCACGGGGACTCATTTACAAGAGGGACCTGTCTCACTCACACCAAACAACCATCCACTCTCACACTCACACCTAGGGTCAATTTAGAGTCACCAATCAGCCTAACAAAAAATTGAATGAATGAATGAAAAGATCGATATACAGGTAGTCCTCAAATTACAACGTAGATCCGTTCCTACGCGTCGTCGTAACCAATTTTCGACGTAAGTCGAAATATACGTACATACTGCACCATATACATGTACAGTACTGTATTACCAAGCACTTAGCCTATCCTAACACAGTACCCTACATAATTATCAAAAAACACATACATTTGGGAGCCATAATGAAGGAAAAAAAGAGTTCTGTCCTACTGGGAAGCTGGTGACGCCGTATTCCTCCGTCCATCGGCCGTATTCTCCATTCGTTTACGACGTAAAACCGCCGTCCAACTCGGTCCATCCTCCGTATTCTCTATTCGTTTACGACGTAAAACCGCGTTCACAGTACAGTTTTGTTTTTTGAATGTCCAGAGGACCAGAATTAGCTTTTTTAGGGAGTACAGTGCAGTATTCCTCCGCCGCTACGTTTACGACGTAAAACCGGAAACTGTGCTTTTCAAA
>JBBPBX010006134.1:15037-27027 GCA_038048925.1 Garcialebias charrua
TGGGAGATGAGCCGTAACCACGAAACGTCGTAACTCGAGACCGTCGTAACCCGAGGACTACCTGTACTTTGGAAAACGGTTTTTGGCCAATATGTAATTTCAACTAAACTCTAAAATCTCTGCCTTACGTTTATTAACAGCACTTCAGCAGCGTGCATCTTTATTTCCTACATGTTAATGTCTAATTGTGCTCAAGAATGGCTGAATATTTAACCCTCGTGCTGCCCTCGGGTCAAAATGACCCACAAGACCTCGGTATTGATCTGGTCTTCTTATTGGACGATTTTATGTTCGTCTGTTTGTGCGACAAGCTTTAGGATTACGGTAATTGTCTTTGCAGAAATGTTCTCGCCACCTTTCAGAGCATCAAAAGTTAATTACACGACTCATAATTTCACGATCGCCCGTCTTCCATGGTGGAGAGCGATAAAAGCTGGTTTCATTGTGGTGAACTGTGATTCTTCCTGTTCAAAAATCAGCTGCTTTGGCTCTGAAGAAGCAGTGTAGGTATTTTTTTCATGACGTTGAAGAACTGCAGAGTTTTAATTGTCCTCGTGAAAATTGGTGCAGATTCATCCAGAACAACGTGATCCTAAAAGTAAACAAAAACAAACGGGACTGAACGAAACTCTTGTTCGATTTTAATCGTTGGTGTTTGTTGGCCTGATCGACACCACATGCGCTGAGGTCACGTGCACCAAGGTGGATCATGTGAACCCTGATGACAGTCAGGAGGGAGAGGGATTTGCATGTGAGCTCAGCTAGCATAAACAGCTAAACTGGCTATAGTTTAAAGGAGCTGTATGTAACTTTTCTAACAATATATTTTTAACATATTTCTTCACTCTGTCACTACCTCCTGACATACTGATTTTAGACAAGTAATCTCTGAAAAAAACTATTGTCCCCTTGCTTCTCTAAAAGCATTTCTAAAAAGCCACAGTGACCCACCGTTAACCAGCCAATAAAAACAGAGTTTGTAACCAGCCAATAAAAACAGAGCTTGAATTTGAATCAGCCAATAAAAACAGAGCTTGAATTTGAATTTCAGCAGAGCAAGGGCAAGAGCAAGCCTCAGAGCCATATATGGCTCTGAGGGGGAGGGACCAGAAACGTGTCTCTGTTCAAAATTTTCCTAAGTTCCAGCGTGTTCCAGAAATTACATACTGAACCTTTAAAGTGATCATCAGGTCATTTTTTTGAAGCGACGTTCTGTCAAATGGTTGTCAGCAGTTGGTATCTATTAGCCGAGACCAGTTAGAAAGCATGAAGGATGACGAGAGGCACACGTTTTCATCTAGGCTAAGCTAACGGCTAGGCTAACCCCGTTTGTTTTCTTGTGATTTTTTTATGTTTATTAAAGGACAACACCCACCGTGACAGTAACAATTCACCATATTGGAGAATTACTGTAGTATTTTATGAATTTTATTTTCATTTTTGCATTTGGGCCAGGCGAGGGTTAAAAAAAAAAAAAAAAAAAACCCACTCCCGAATGAATCCGGAAACCTGGCCGAATAGTCCCGAAGGGTCATGCCTCTTGTTACATGGATCTCCACCCAGAAGGCAGAAGGTAGGAGTGAGTTTCCATGGAGGTTTATGAGAGAGAGTGCGTTAAAACTGCATATTTCCTGCATATTTCCATTTCCATTTGTGTGTATATGGACCAGCGCTCTGATTTTATTTATTATTTATTTTATAACACCGCTGCGGACCTTTTGCTGCTCTCATTCATTCTGCCCCTGAGGAGCGAGCCGCGAGCCGCGCGGTCTCTGGCTCCTCGTTCCTTTGAAGTTCCTCGTGCCGGTGTAATTTGCTCCCTCGAGTGTATGTATCTGCTCTTATCTCTCGTCAGCCTTGTTGCAGCAGCACGGGTCGTGAAGCATGCGCGCGGGCAGAGCTCAGCTGCGAGGCTGGCTCTGGGTGCCTTTCTCATCACGGGGCGAGAGAATAAAAAGTCGATGCGGAAATGAATGAATTTGTCGCGATCAAACGAATTAAACTAGTATGTCTAAGTGGATGCTCGCTCAGAATATGAGTGAGCGACAGCAGGATTAATCAACAGGCAGCTTTAGGGAATATTTAAAAATGCTTCCTTTTTCTTTTCCTCTGCTCGCCTGTAACTCCAAGGCGTCACTCTGGTGACGTGAATGCCCAAGTGAATGCCCATATATGGAGAGGGGCAGATTTTCCCGGAGCTGCATGCTAAAATCTGCTATAAATCATGAAATAACACATTTAGTGTTATTTCTCCACAATATAAGTAAACGCTCCTGTATTATTTTTAAATAAACTAATAAATATTAATGGCGATGCAATTTGAAAACATGGTGGGTGTTGGGCTTTAAACATTTCTTTCCCAAAAGCGATTCAACGCCGTGAAAGAACGCTAATATCAAACTTTGACAGTTTTTCTGGACACAGTTTGTTTAGTTTGTCGCTGTTTTCTCTTCCGAACAACGTGTGTGTTGCTACGCTAACGCACGGAGCGCAGACGGATCGGGACATACCGAGGGTCGGTGCGCCGGGGGTGGAAGAAAATTTTAGCTAGCGTAGCCAACGTTTATTTATTTATTTATTGAGTTTGAGTTTGTTTATAGGCCTGAAAAACAGTTTATAAAATAGGCCTTCAGTTGGCTAACCGTTAGCATAGCCTGGGATTTCTCCATGACATATTGATAACAATGAAACAGAATCACTTCAAAAGTCATCAATTACCACTTTAAAGGAATACAACCGCACTTTATACATCGATGTGAGAAAACATCTCAAATAAGAAGCTGAAAGTTTTTTAAAAAAAAACGTATTTTTAAAATCTTTTCGGATTAACCTGTGAAAGTAAAAGCACGGACAAAAAAAGTTGTGTTTTCTTAAAATAGCTTCACCCCGAAAGTAAAACTGCGTCACGTTGTGGTCATCGGTGTTTCTATTAATACCCGAGGACCAGTTCAGCTTTTTACAGCTGAAGTGGCCCAGAGATAACCTCTCTTGTTCCTTTTCTTTATATGTTTTATAAAAACTGTCAGGAGAAAATCCAGTGATGTACACAAAACCAACGTTTTGGAACATCTCCAAATACTTTCTGGTTTTATAAACCGTTTTACTCGCCTCCAATCCATTTTAATCTTACTGGTGTTTAGAAATGCTTTTAAAACGAGCAAAATGTAAAAGTTTTACTCTCAAAAACAGACGGGATAGTTCCCAAAGCGGCTCGATGCAGGCTTTTGCAAATTTGTTTCAAATAGGAGGAAATGATTTGTTTATTATTTGGGAATATTTTCAGCCTGATCTGGTTTTTAAGTGAAAAGAAAGAATATTTTGTGTGTTGTTAAAATTTCTGGGACATATTGATGCAGTTTATCATGTAAGATGGTGTTTTTCTGTGCACCAGTGAATGGTTTTTGTCACAAATAAAGGAGAATGGTTCTGGTTATACAGCTCTGTAACGTGCACTGCCTGTGCACAGGAAGAGCTTCAACATCCCCGTTTTGGGTCCATCCTGGAGTTATTTCCTGTCATTACCGTTGCTATCCAACAGAGCTGCAAAACAAACCAATTATTGTTAAAAGTGACCTCCTCGTGCACTTCATGGCACAAAACAAGCTTCTAAGGAGATCAGGAGGAATTTAAACACCTTTTTCTTTTACAAACCTGTTTAGTGCTTTTTGAGAAAGCTAATTTTAAATTATTGAGCAGTATTTGACTTTGCTCACAGAGACATCAGATTAGTGGGATTTCAGTGGGATAAAGAAACTGAGCAAAATTAAATAAATAATTTAAAGAAGGGCGGGCCTTGATGTGGGACTCAGGAAATGAGGGTTGGGAAATTCAGTTCTAAATACTTTAATACTCTGGTGGTTGTGAACGTGTCTTTTATATACATACATACATACATACATACATACATACATACATACATACATACATACATACATACATACATACATACATACATACATACATACATACATACATACATACATACATACATACATACATACATACATACATACATACATACATACATACATACATACATACATACATACATACATACATACATACATACATACATACATACATACATACATACATACATACATACATACATACATACATACATATATATATATATATATATATACTGTATAAATAAATGAGGACAGCAAGATAACCTTTAATTTTTATATTCAACATTCCATTTATTGCATAAAGGCAAACCAAAGTTTACAAAATAAAGAATGAACACATATAAATCTAGCAACAATTCAGAAATATTAATAAATATGTAATATGACGGTGGAAGCCTTAGGGTCTGAGAAATGAAGCCAATGCTGAAGCATCTTCAACCAACCAGGAGAGGACAACAAAAGTTGATCTTTTATCTTTATAAATATTTTCATGGCAGGTTTATGTCTTTAGTTTCTATTTTTATGTCCTCTTACATCAAGCATAATCAAAAAAGGCGTTCAATACAGGATCAACTGGACTTTATTTGTTGATCCTGTATTGAACGCCTTTTTTGATTTCATCATGTCCTGGACGACTGAGAATCTTCACCAGCATCAAGCATAATGCTCGTTTCTTTTTTTTTAAGTAAATGACATCACCACCACAAGATTAAAGCATGACATCTGTTGCCGCTCGTGGTATGTCTGGTATTAATCTCGGCTACTATCACACTAAGACTTTAGCTTGGTGTCTATAATTTAACAGAGTTATAGCCATTTTTGTGTTGCCAAGATGGAATAGCTGCGGCAGCCATCTTGAATTCTCCGGTGACACCAACCGTTATTGTTAGTTGTAATCTAACGTCTACCACGATCTGGATGACTCTCGGCTACTACCACACCAAACCAAACTTTTCCATCTACCCAACAAAGTTCAGTCAGGTCATCTGGACAGTTTTTTTGTTGAGACATTTCGTCTTTCATCCAATAGTACTTCTTCAGTATGAGGAGCCACAAACAAACTCATTCCCACAAGCAGCACACTCCCATTGTAGACCAACCAGTTTGCTGGTGATAAGATGGTTTCTGGGGCCTGACTGAACTTTGTTGGATATTTTTACCTGGATTATTGAGCATGAACTTTGATGTTTTGAACCACTTTGGCTATGGCTGCCTCGGAGGAGTCGACAGGGGAGAGGGTGGGCCCCAGAAACCATCTTATCACCCTCAAACTGGTTGGTCCACTATGTGAGCATGCTGCTTGTGTGACTGAGTTTGTTTGTAGCTCCTCGGACTGATGACGTGCTTTGGATGAAGAATGAAACGTCTCAACAACAAAAACAAAAACAAAAAAACGTCCAGATGACCTGACTGAACTTTGATGGACTTTTTAAAACTGGATTATTGAGCATGAATTTTAATGAATGAAGTACATTATAGTCGTTTGTGTTTGCTAAGGTGGATTAGCTGGGGCAGCCATCATGAATACTGTAAATGTCAATCAGCTGTAGACGTGCATCAAAAATTTACTTTGCTAACAAACGCACTCATAGACACCACATTTACCGTACATGATTATCCATCTTTTATGACAGCAGGGAAGAACTGGGCGACAAAGCAGAGTAGGCGTGAAGATACGCCCGCCTGAAAACAGACAAGTTCTCCAACTTTTCTCCCAAAGTTAAATCTAGTTGTTGTTTCTGGTATCATTGTTAGCACAACTTTAAGTACCGGTAGATTATAAAACTCTGGACAGTTTTTAATTCTCTAACTCTTTAATCCTCGTGTTTACTGGTCAAACTTCAAACATGAACTTTTTAATGTTTAGTTTTGCCAAGTGCAACTCACTTTAAAAGGAATGAGTTGTTGCACATAAGAAGACCTAAATACGCATTATCAGAGATTATGAGCGTAATCTGCTGCTTTCTATGCAGACTGCAGAGGTATCGCTGATAAAACGTGGAAATAACTGGGGAAAAAATCCTTTGTGCGATAATGGATACGAGAGGTTTTGGCCTTCAGAGAACAGATCAGTGTTTTTGTTTAGAACCAGCTTGTCAGCAGCGAGGAATGCCAATTTCACAACACATTAAATATGCCAAGAAAGTAAATGAACTCTGCTTCAGAGAGAAACGGGAGGAGGCAGCTTTATGAGCTGGTTTTGGACACAGGAACCCATTGCCATATGGTTTCTATTAGAAAGTATACTCAATAACCTGAATATTTCAGTTTATTAGGGTGGAAAAGGGATGGAACATGACAAGTTCTAGTAATAAAAGTGGGAGGTGTGTTTTCTTCCTTACTGATTATCTTTATTAAAGAAACATTTATTTTTCTCCATCAGATATAAAAATCTGTGCCAAAGCGTTGACTCATGAGTTGATCCTCTGTCACGATCCAGCCGTGCGCTGACCTAATCGGACCTGTATGTTTGTGTTTTGTTCATAGGTCCAGATGGATGTGCTCTGCAGTGATCTGAGCCTCAGAGGCGCGCCGATTAACCTTCCTCGTCAAGTCCAAATGCTGGATCTGTCTCGAAACCAGGTTCAGAACCTCACTGAGGAAACTTTAGGGTTCCACACGGGGTTCCACCGGCTGAACCTCCATTCCAACAGGATTCACTTCATCCAGCCGGGACTCTTCAGAGACATGAGGGATCTGAGATTGTTGGATCTCTCTAAGAATCATTTAAATGTTTTCGCTCACTCCAGAACAAGCGTTGGACCTCTTACAGCCGTGGAGTCTTTAGACCTTTCAAACAACGGTTTGTACACAGGTATGTCGGACTTCTTCCTGGCTGAATCCCCATCGCTGGCCAACCTTTCCCTCAACAGCAACAGCATCACCAAGATAACTCGGAACACCTTCGACGGAGCTTCGTCCCTGAAGAAAATCAACCTCCACAACAACGTCATCCTGGACATCGAAGATGGGGCTTTTGACTCCTTGGATAATCTGACTGAGCTGGATTTGTCCAAGAATTCAATCACGTGCATTTTGGATTTCAATCTCTTCAACTTGGCATTTTTAAATCTCAGCAAGAACAGCGTCGAGTTTTTCCAAAGTGTGGAATCAAACGTTTCGTTTAAACTTCGCTCTCTTGATCTGAGTGAAAACAAACTGCTTTACTTCCCTCTTCTCCCAGAGAACAACGTGCTTGAGTTTCTGGACGTTTCACGGAACCGTCTTCAGACGGTCAACAACACGGGCGGTCCAGAAAACCAGACGAACTTGATCTTTAATCATTTGAGGTACCTGGACATGAGTTACAACAAATTCAAAAGCATCCCAGAGCATTTTATTAACAATATGAAATCCCTCGAGGTCCTGAACGTGAGTAATAACTGCATCGGCTCGTTTTCTGCCACTTCTAAAGGCCTTTTACATAAAGTGAAGATTATTAATCTCAGCTATAATTCACTGCAGAGTCTGACTTTTGGCAAAAACACCCTGCCATCACTGAAAAAGCTCTTCTTACAAGGAAACGACCTCTCGATTCTGGACCACCAAATATTTCAACGACTGCCGAGCATGAAGTACCTGCAGCTCCAGCAGAACAATCTGAAGATCTGTGGCTCTGAGCAAAACCAGCTTGAACCAACTCTGACGAACCAAAAGAATTCCTCTGGCTGCGTGTCCTTTTCTTCTGTTTGCAATTTGCACTTCCTGTACCTCTCTGAAAACAATCTAAAGACCCTCCCTGCCAGTGCATTTACAAACACTCCCCTGAAGTTACTCGACTTGTCCCTGAACCCGGGCTTAGACATCCACAAAGACTCGTTCTCTGGTCTGGAACACACTCTGGTCCACCTCGTCCTGAGGGAAAACAACATGTCCAGTCTAAACCCAGACCTGTCCTTACTGAAGTGTCTCAAACATGTTGACCTGTCCACCAACCAGCTGAACACCCTTCCAACATGGAGCAAAGAGTCTGCCATTGAGTCCCTCAACCTACAGAACAACAACTTGGTAACCCTGGACCACTCTACCATCCTCGCCCTGGAACGCTCCCTAAAGACCCTCTACATGGGCTTCAACCCTCTGAGCTGCTGCGACAACCTCGCCTTCCTCCACATGATGCAACACTCTTCCGTCATCGTTCCTGACATCGAGATAGTGACCTGCGTTCACGAGGAGCACTCTGAGCCGATCAACATTGAAAGGGTGACCGAGGAAATGTGCCACCAACCACCCCCCACAGACTACACCCCAGTTGTTGTAGCGGTGTTCTCAGTATTGGTTATCCTTGCGGCGCTGCTGGGTGTATGTTGCTGTTACAGGAGAACAAAGCACAACAGAGGATTTCGTGCATAACAAGAATCACAATCAAGGACACGTGTAGAAACTTCTGTATACTGAAGGATTTAAATGTGAACGTGTAGTTTGGCGCCATTCAGACTTCAGAACAATCTGAGGGATCACCACTGAAAAGAACCATCACTGATTGGCAAAAACAAGCCTTACATGAAGCAATAGTGGAAAATAAGTAAGCAAACGATTGAAAGCAGCAGGTTATGCCAGACATTCTTAACAGAATGGACTTTTTACTGGACTTTTGCATGTCAGTTTCATGCAGCATCTGAAAGTACCTTTTAAGGAAATGCATCTTTCAATTTTTACGGTGCGCTCCGACAGGCGGAAAGGTGGGTTTGAAAGACATTTTGACTTTTTTTGTTGTGCTTTCCCCAAGCACTCGTGACTTTATAGACCTTGAGGAACAGACGGAGAGCAAAGAAAATACCAAAACGCCATCTGGTGCGTAGCTATGAAGTCAACATTTCCAATGAACATACCAAAGTGTGGCCACCTTGAAAGAAGCTAAATCAAACCTTTGGTTTTCTGTCTGGTTACATATGTATATTTTAAACAGCAGTGTTAAATGTATACCTGACACCACTTGGTGAATGTTCAGTTAATTGAAGAAGTGACACTAAAACACTTACGGCAGACGGTAGCATCAGCAGACAAGGCTAAAGAACTTTCAGCTAAAGTTTTCCAAAGATAAATTCATTGAAATTGTTCTCTAGATGTAACTTGATACCAGTCTCTTATCTGTATGGTAACTATGACAAATTTCACATGGCGTGTAGAGTCATAATGTCACTCACGTCCGTCCGTCCGTCCGTCCGTCCATCCATCCATCCATTTTCTTCCGCTTGTCTGGGGTCGGGTCACAGGGTTAGCAGCTTAAGTAAGGAGGCCCAGACTTCCCTCTCCCCAGCCACTTAGGCAATCCCAAGGTGTTCCCAGGCCAGCCGAGAAACGTAGTCGCTCCAGCGTGTCCTGTGTCTTCCCCTGGGTCTCCTCCCGGTGGGACGTGTCTGGAACACCTCACCAGGGAGGCGTCCAGGAGGCATCCTAACCAGATGCTCGGGCCACCTCAACTAGCTCATCTCGACATGGGGGGAGAAGCAGCGGCTCTACTCCGAGTCCCTCCCGGATGACTGAGCTTCTCACCCTATCTCTAAGGGAGAGTCCAGACACCCTGCGGAGAAAACTCATTTCAGCCACTTGTAGCTGTAATCTTATTCTTTCGGATGAGGGTAGGAACATAGATCGACAGGTAAATTGAGAGCTTTGCCGTTTGACTCGGCTATCTCTTCACCACGACAGACCAGTACAGCGCCCGCTTCACTGCGGACGCTGCACCTATCCACCTATCGATCTCTTGCATCACCTTTCCCTCATTCATGAACAAGACCCCAAGATACTTGAACTCCTCCACTTGGGGCAGGACCTCTTCCCCGATCCGGAGAGGGCACTCTACCCTTTTCCGGCTCAAGACCATTGCCTCAGATTTAGAGGAACTGATCCTCATCATAATGGCGCGTAGAAATAAATATTGCAACTCATGAGTTCAGTCATGGGTATACCAAAGTGAGTGCTGTCATATGAACTCTTTTTGTGGATCAGGAAACATACCTCTAATTCAAGGGTGGCTTCATGGTCCGCTGTTCCAGACAGTTCATGTTCCATATTTCCCAAATCCAATGTTTTGTGGTTCCTACGATCTCAAATCCTTACTTCCAAAGGTCCCATGTTCTATGGGTCCTCTTCAATGGGTTTAAAGTAGCTGATTCATAGATTATAGGGTACTCGTGCGTAAATCCTATTTTACTAGGATTGTATGGTATCCAAGTCCAAATGTTCCTAAAATCAAATGGTTTTATTACATATTCTTACAATCACAAGTTTCAAGAATATGTTTTCTTTAGATGCAAACGTTCTATGGATATAAAGAAAAATGGATCGTGGATCCTTCAGGGTTTTTTTGTTCCAGTACTCCAGGGTCTTAAATGTGTTCAGGTCACATCAATCTTGAAGTTTTTTAATGTGTTTTTAAAGGTATTTATTGCCTCCAAATAGCAATAAAACATAACTATGGTTGTAATTATATTTTATTGTTAAACGTGGAAATTGGAAACATGGAACCTTGGAAGAGCAAATGTCCAAATATCTCCTTTGAAGACCTCTGTTTCCAGTCGTCATGCAACATCAAGTGAGTTCTATGCCCTATTCAAAGATTAAGTACAGATATTAGAGTGGTATCAATCTTCTACATCATTGTGCACTTCAGGAATTAAATATTTTAGCAAGATGGACATTTTAAAGTTGATTGTAACGGACGATAAACAAACTGAGGCAAAAGTCTGCAGCAAAACACGATTTGCCTTTGAAGCTGAAAATGAAGAAAACACTACAAGTTTGTGAAGGAAAATGCTCTTTATTTATAAAATATTAACAAGATTGTGTTCAAGATGGCAGTTTATTATATTATAACTATATAGTTTATAATTTGCACTTTAAACTTCTATGCGTTTGTGTGATTTGAAACTTTTGCGACTGTTGACACTAAAAGATGAAGATTGTTGGTATTCTAAGCCGAGGGCTTGTAAATGTAATTTATTTTAACTGTATATCTAAGCTGGACATTAGGACATTGTGTTGTTTGTGTTCATCCCAGATCGACGGTGCTCCCTCTGTTAGTCGAACATGAAAATGTAGAAAAGTGCCATTTTGAATAAACTTTTCTGGGCTAAGCTCCAACATAAATAACTGTGATGTACTGATGTTTATTTAAATAAAACATTCTGAACACATTTTTTAAACACCAGTAAACCTGAACTCTGAGACCAAATGACTGATTTTATTATCTGCAGGGGTTACTTCTTATTATTTTACTATTGAAGCATGTCCAGCTGTTATGTTATGTAAAAAAATAAAACATACCCATGATGAAGATTTTTTTATTTATTTATTTGTTTTAAACAGTGGAACATTCCTTCTTTGTATAACCTCAAAAACAAAATGAAATCTTGTAAAGTCTTTGCATGCAGTTTTCTGTCCTGAGACTTTGGCATTGTTCTTGATTTGCTTGTTCATGAATGTTTATGAAGCATTCACATACGGTAATTGTGATCCATTTTCTTCCGTACCTGTTTCAGCATCTTTCCCATTCCACAATCTTTGTGCTATTTCAACAAATCATAAATCAAAGAGTTCAGCTCTTTCAGGAGAAGGGTGCTATAACTTTTGGTACTGGTGCCAACTTTAGCTTTTTGAAATATTTAGCCTTTTCTGCCATTTTTTTCTCAAAGAAAATGAACTGAGCTCATTTTACATCCTTCAGATCTTTAGATGTGTTTACACCTTTTACTGCTCCTTTCACATTTTGTTCTGCTTCAGCTTCTTTCAGCTTCCTTGTGCAAATTTAAACTTTTTTCAGCCACTTTCAGTAAATTTCAGCTGTTTTGTGATCCTTTTAGGTTATTTCTGCCAACTACGGTAAACTATTTTTGTGCTTCTAACTCCTTTCTGCTAATTTCAGTTTTTTTACGCTCCTTTCAGCTTATTTCTGCAAGTTTCAGGTTTTTCTGCTATTTCAGATACTATTTAGCTGTTTTTATGCTAATTTTAGCTATTTGGGCTAATTACACATTTTTGGCACTCATTTCTATGTTTTTCAGCCTAATTCTGCTGTTTTAGCTACTTTCCACTTGATTTATTTTTTTTGCTAATTTCAGCCTTTTCCAAATACCG
>JBBPBX010006134.1:30960-69528 GCA_038048925.1 Garcialebias charrua
TAACCAGCATGACCTGAAGGACTGATGTCGGAGATGATTTAAGAAACAACTCCGATTTAATCTGATATGATAAACAAGGTCACACGTGGAGTCAAAGCTGCCTGTCTGTTAGCAAAACATCTCGTGATCCACTGGACAGATTTGAATGATATCCTTCAGAAAGTGATCATCAGAGTTCATCTACAACTGATGAAGTTTTGAAGCTGAACCAGTCAGAGATGTTCTAATAATAATAATGATGAATTCAATTTATACAGCACTTTTAATTAATACAAATCTCAAAGTGCTATTCTTCACAGTGAGGAGGATTCTTCACAGCCATCCGAACAGAAAAAAGCTATTCAGTCGATTTTACATTAGGCTGAACTGTAGTGGTAAGAGTCGTCAATAAGACATATTCCAAACGCTGTACATGCTTTTCATCTATGATAAAACTTTAGCATTAACTACTACTAAAGTCAAGTGTTTAGCAAACTATCTCACGAACTGCTGGATGGATTTTGATGTAACTTTCAGAGAGGTTTACAGGATGTACTGTACCTGATTAACTTTTGAAGTCAATCCATTCAAAGATGGCTGCCACAGCTACTTGATCACATGTGACAAAAAGGCTAAAGCTCGGTCTATTTCACAGATATTTATCTTTTTGTTTGTTTGTTTAGTTTAGTTTAGTAGCTGAAAGTCATCTCCAACACCTGAACATGAGGCTCTGCATAACTTTATTTTAAGGGTTTAACACAGCTCTGTGATTTCTAACTTAAAGGTGATCCTTGTTTAAAACTCTATTCATCCATTCTCTTCTTCTTATCCAGGGTCGGGTCGCGGGGGTAGCAGCCTAAGTAGGGAGGCCCAGACTTCCCTCTCCCCAGCCACTTGGAGCAGCTCCTCTGGGGGAATCCCAAGGCGTTCCCAGGCCAGCCGAGAAACATAGTCCCTCCAGCGTATCCTGGGTCTTCCTCTGGGTCTCCTCCCGGTGGGACATGCCCGGAACACCTCACCAGGGAGGCGTCCAGGAGGCATCCTAACCAGATGCCCGAGCCACCTCAACTGGCTCCTCTCGATGTGGAGAAGCAGCGGCTCTACTCCGAGTCCCTCCCGGATGACTGAGCTTCTCACCCTATCTCTAAGGGAGAGTCCAGACACCCTGCGGAGAAAACTCATTTCAGCCGCTTGTATCCGAGATCTTGTTCTTTCGGTCATAACCCAAAGCTCATGACCATAGATGAGGGTGGGAACGTAGATCGATCGGTAAATTGAGAGCTTTGCCTTTTGACTCAGCTCTCTCTTCACCACGACAGACCGGTACAGCGCCCGCTTCACTGCGGACGCTGCACCTATCCGCCTATCGATCTCACGCTCCAGTTTTCCCTCATTCGTGAACAAGACCCCGAGATACTTAAACTCCTCCACTTGGGGCAGGACCTCCTCCCCGACCCGGAGAGGGCATGCTACCCTTTTCCGGCTCAAGACCATGGCCTCGGATTTGGAGGAACTGATCCTCATCCCGGCCGCATCACACTCGGCTGCAAACCGCTCCAGCGAAAGCTGTAGATCACGATCTGATGAAGCCAATAGGACCACATCATCTGCAAAAAACAGAGAAGCGATTCTAAGGCCACCAAAACGGATCCTCTCAACACCTTGGCTGCGCCTAGAAATTCTGTCCATAAAAGTTATGAACAGAATCGGTGACAAAGGGCAACCTTGGCGGAGTCCAACTCTCACTGGAAACGAGCCTGACTTACTGCCGGCAATGCGGACCAAGCTCTGACACCGGTCGTACAGGGACCTAACAGCCCATATCAAAGGGCCTGGTACCCCATACTCCCGGAGTACCCCCCACAGAACCCCCCGAGGGACGCGGTCGAATGCCTTTTCCAAGTCCACAAAGCACATGTAAACTGGTTGGGCAAACTCCCACGCACCCTCCAGGACCCTGTTGAGGGTGTAGAGCTGGTCCAGTGTTCCACGACCAGGACGAAAACCACACTGCTCCTCCTGAATCCGAGATTCGACTATCCGACGGACCCTCCTCTCCAGAACCCCTGAATAGACCTTACCAGGGAGGCTTAAAACTCTGGCACATATTATGTATTTATTTAAGGACTCACATGCCTTTTATCTTAATCTGTTTTTAAATACTTGTCAGGGTGAGGAAAGTGCCCAAATATCTGTTAGAAAATTGTTTGTCAAACAAGATTATTATTATATTTTTTGCTCAAATGTGATTTCAGAACGTCGGTGATAACAGACCAAATGTTTCCAGCCATGACTGTCAATGAATTCAGTGACATCATCAACACAGCCCCTCCCACTTTTGAAGATGCTCCGGTCATAAATGTGTGGATGCAATTGTCTGTACAACAAATATTTGAGCCATGAGCTTTTTTTTTTTTTTTTTTTTTTTGGAAAAGGCATTAAGAGCTCCGCCAACACGTTCCTAGAAAACCATGCGAGGTTCTGTAAACATGAGCTTTTTTTATTGCCCCTATCAGAAGACATCTCTAACCGGATGTCCTCGCCTGCTTTGAGCTTTGGTAAAGCCTCATTGATCGTTTGAAGGCATAAACTGTCTGACGTCAAGGGAATAAAACGATAAACTTTTGCATTGATTAAGCTTCAGAGGTGCAAAAGAGAATCTTGGTGTTATTCATCTGCTTATTCTGGACATTTTGATGGCGTTTGCTTTTTTTAACTGTAGTGATAAACCAGTGTGTGTGTGATTCTTTCAGTCATGGGGTAAAGAAAGTCCATCCTCTGTTTGTTTTTGGGTGTCAGCATGTTAAAATGATCTGGTCTTTGTTAGATTCTAGAGTTATTTAAATCTGACAAGTGTATAAATACACACAACAACAAAATGGAGGAAAAACTCCGTCCAAAATTTCCTGCATTTATGAGAGAAAACTGCCGCCAGGCCCTGCAGACCAACTGACTGTTGTCAGTTTGACTAAAAGCAAGAGTTTGTTGCTCTGGAGCAAAGAGGTGTGTGTTAGCGCAACGCCAAGAGGGAAATACATCGGCAATGAGAAGATGAGCAACCAGGAACAATTAAGTCAAGTTTGGAGTCCATCACTCTACAACAAGAAGGAGCTTCTGAGAGTGGAAAACATGTCTAATCTTCCCACAAATTCACCCTGAGGTCAGACTGTGCAGTTCTTAGAGAAACTGCGAGACGATTTAGCCCCATCTCGGTCTCTTCAGGTCTCGGGTCAAAGGTTAGATTTTCTGACAGGAGAATTTGTGAAAAACTGCTACTTTGACTTGTGTGAGTTGACTTTATTTATGAAGCATATTTAAAATGTTACCAAAATGTTTTGTTTTTTTAATGTATGTCAATGTCAACATGTCTGAAAGCCTCTTCTTTATAAAACAACATGGCAGCTTGACTTGGATCAAGTTTTGTCTGAATGAACTGTGACTTCTTGAACAAAGTCCTTTGGACAGATGAGACAACAGTAGAGATATTTACCTATAATTCACAACAACAAACCAACAGCATTTCAGCGCAACCTCATCCCAACCATGACACATGGAGGTGGAGGGGTAATAATTTGGGCTCGTTTTGCAGTCGTGGTCGTCTTGCAGTCAGTGAGTAGATCATGAACGCCTCTGTAAACCAGAGTCATAGATGAGGCCATCTGTCTGACAGCTAAAGTTTCAAACAATAATAAAAATAAATAATAATAATGATAATAATAACAATAGTAATAATAATAATGGCAATAATAATAACATGTTATTTGAGTTATTGCCGTTGAAGATGGTTCTACAAGTTGCTGGATCATGGGGGCCACTTCGTCTTTTACACACATTTTTATCCATCCATCCATCCATCCATCCATCCATCCATTTTCTTTTACCCGCTTCTCCTTTTTTGGGTTGTTGTTGGGGTGGGGGGTCACTGGCGCTCATATCCAGCAGTCACTATGCAACAGGCAGGTCTACACCCTGGACAGGTCTCCAGTCCATCACAAGGACACATGGACACATAGAGACAAACAAGACAAACATTCACTCTCTCACATTGGTACAATTTAGCGTTATAAGCAGAATTTAGCGTTATAAGCAGACTAACATGTGTGTTTTTGACCTGTGGAAGGAAAATGGAGTACCTGGAGAAAACCCATGCACGCACGGAGAGAACATGCAAACTCCAACCAGAAAGGCCCTCGGTTGGAATTTGACCGAGGGCCAACATGCTCGCTGAAAGGCAGCAGCTCTACCAACTGAGTCAGGTTCAATATTTTTGATTTAAATTTTTATTTATTTATTTATTATTTATTTACTGCAGCATGATGGCATATTTACGGTAAACTCAAAGAAAGAAGGTTGCAGGTTCACCTTCCAGCCTTTCTGCGTGAAGGTTCCGCAGGGGTCCATCCTCGGTCCCCTTCTCTTTTCTTTATCCCTGCTGCCACTAGGTGCCATTTTCCGCAATCACAACATACCCTTTCATTTCTATGCAGATGACTGTGAAATTTACTTCCCCCTGAGGCACAGAGGCTCATGCTCTATTCAACCTCTTCTTAACTGCCTGGCTGAAACCCGGGACTGGATGGATTTAAACTTCTTAAGTTTCAACAAGAAGAAGTCTGAAATCATCTTGTCCCATCCTAATGTCATGTTCATGAACCACTGCTTTAATAATAATAATAATTAATTTTTATAACACACTTTTCATTAATAAAAATCTCAAAGTGCTACAAAGTGCAACAAAAGCAAAAATCAAATAAAACAAGTGATAAAATCAAGTAAAAACAATAATAATATCAACTAAGATCAAAGACAAAATCATGTGGAGGCAGAATAGGCCTGCTTAAAAAATAAAAAATAAATAAAACAAGTGATAAAATCAAGTAAAATCAATAATAATATCAACCAAGATCAAAGATAAAATCATGTGGAGGCAGAATAGGCTTGCTTAAAAAGAAAAGTCTTTAAGCCGTTTTTAAAGTCAACCAGTGACTGTGGAGCTCTCAGGCAGTCAGGGAGGGAGTTCCATAGGCGGGGGGCTATGACCTTTTCTCTCTAGTTCTCTCTAGCTCCATTAGTGAAACAAAGAGTCATTAATCTGGGGGTGATAATGGACCCTTCCTTGAAACTTAACAGTCATGTAAACATGATTGTTAAATCCTGTTTATTTTCAGCTGAGGCGGCTGTATAAGCTGAAGCCCATACTGTCCAAAAAGAAACATGAGACAGTGATCCATGCTTTCATAACATCCAGGCTCGATAAGTGCAGTGCACTTCTGTTTGGAATCAGTCAGTCCTCCATTGCACGGCTACAGCTGGTCCAAAATGCTGCAGCCTGATTCTTAACTGGTACAGGGCATAGAGAGCACATCACACCAGTTTTGGCCTCCCTGCACTGGCTACCCATTCACCTTCAGATACGGTTCAAAATACTCATGTGTGTTTTTAAATCACTGAACAGTTCTGCCCCATCTTACCTCACTGACTTTCTGCAGCCATATGTCCCACCGCGCTCTCTGAGGTCAGCACAGCAGACCAGATGCTTCTTTCAGTTCCAGAAACTCGTCTTAAGCTCAGAGGTGACAGGGCTTTCTCAGTTGCAGGTCCAAGACTGTGGAATGAGTTGCCACTGAGTGTCAGGCAGGCTCCCACACTCACAGTATTTAAGTCTTGCTTGAAAACCCACTTCTATTCTCTCGCCTTTAACACGGTGTGATTTGTTTTGATCCTGTCTGTACTCTACAGTGCTATCATATTCTATTTAGTTATTATCTGCTGCTATTTGTATCTATATTTTTATTTTATGTTTTCCTGTCTGCTTTGCTTGTTTGTTTCTGTTGTACAGCACTTTGGTTGGCCTTGTTGCTGTTTTCAGTGCTCTATAAATAAATTGGTATGGTAAGGTTGCATGTTCTCCTTGCATGAGACCAAAAACAGCTGGTAACGCTAAATTGTCCCTAGGTGTGAGTGAGTGAGAGAGTGAATGGTTGTTTTTACAGACAGACAGACATAGGCAGGCAGGCAGACGAGCGGGCGGGCGGAAGGACGGACGGACGGACGGACGGACGGAAGGATGGATAGATGGATGAAGGATGGATAGCTCTACAAACACTGGAGAACAAAGAATTTTCTGGATGTTTGTTTTGTTATAAATCATCTAATTTTCTATCTTTAATTGGTTTGTATTGCTCACACACCCTAAAGGTTTTGGTTCAAAGTGCATAAATGAGCGTCCATTAGAAACTTTGACCGGCAGACATCAAGAAGGCTCGGGAGGAACTCCTCTGAGCTTTCACAATGCAAGTTCAAACCCTGCCAAGTAAAGAACCAAATTAGTCAAACCTTTGTTAAAAATATAAAATGTGTAACATTTTCATCCAGCTGCTTGAAGAAGGAAAGAAAATTATAATAAATAACGAGCGCAAAATGAATCAGACTGAGCACTTTGTTGCAGCTCTCCTCCACCTCGACAGCTCGAGTCCTTTATGGACTTCACTATAATAATAAAAAAAACAATGTTCTTCATCAATCAGCTTCTAACGGTCTCATATTGCTGTCGACAGGTCAGCTGTGAAAAATGGGAACACATCAAGGATCATTCTTTACAAATAAAAATCCTTTTCAAACATTTTCAACAGAGTTTAGATCCAGATTCATTCATTCAACCTTTATTTAGACATGTTAATCCCATTGAGCCTCGAGGACTCGTGATGGTTCAGCCATGCATTGGATGAGCTGCATCGACCTGAAACGGATCATCACCGCTTCTGTTTTCAACTGATGGATCATAAATCCCCACAAACACATCTAGCTGTGCATGTACAGATCATAGAAAATCAGCTTATTTTTGCAGGTAACTGGATTTATTTATTTAACTGTTTGTCTTTAACTCTCCACAACCTTCTGTTATTCCATTATCTATTTCTTTTTGGCGTTTCTTGAATCCCTTCACATGATCTCATTTTGTTTAAAGTTTGGTTCAAACCAGAACTCCAGCTTCTGTCCATGTGGTGATCGTTTCTGCTGTTGTGTGATTCCCTGTGCCAAGGCTGATGCTTTTACTTTTCAGCCGTGACACTTTGGCATCTCCCGCAGTCTGTCTGCATGTTTCTCTTTTAGTTGGATACAATCGACTGAAAACGGCCAAAATATTCTGTTAAACTCAGTGTAGAATTGTCTTTTAAACCTTTTTTCTTCTTGTTTCAGTCATTCTAGCTGACAGCTACTTTATTGGTGCCATGTGCATCTTAGAAGCAAACTCATTTACGGTATGTGTTTGGACTTTTGCAGGCATTTGTATAAAAAAAAGAGGGGAAAAAGTTGATTCAAGATGATTCTGTTTCTTTCATCACGACTGTGTAGTTCTTTCTTCTTGCACTTCTGCAAATAAAAAAATGCCATTTATTCAAACTGTTGGTTGTGTTTTACTTGACCAGAAGAGCTAAATGAGCATCCCAAAGAAATTAAAGACACAATAAAGACCTCTTTGGTTCAACTTTATGAGCATGAGCCTCATTTAGACAGGTCCCTCTTGTAAATGAGTCCCCGTGACTCAACGAGGCTAGCCTGTATAAATAAAGGTTGAATGAATGAATGAATGAATGAATTTAAGGGTTAGTTTTCTTTATGTAAAAAAAAAAAAAAAAAGAAATTTTTGAAAAGTTCAGCCACTAACAAAGATGGATGAAGTGCCTTTAGTTTTAAATAATACATTTTGCCCACCAGACTGGCACCCTCCTCCAAATTAATGGATCAGCTGTGGAGACGGTTTCCTCCATCACCAACACCCCTACCTGGTGCACAAAAAGAAAGCTCACCAGCATATTTCTTCCCTATGGAAGCTGAGGCTGCAGGTCTGGGCGCTGGGATCAGTTCTTTCCACAGCTTTGTGGTAAAAAGTGTCCTGACCTCCTGCTTCACTGTGTTTCTGAAGCTGCGTTCAGAAGCTCCTCTGGTAAAGTTTGTACAGAAGACCGTCAGCAGGTGCAGCTTGTAGATGCAGTGACATCTGCACTGCCACATTGATGCTGGGTACCCACTGCACCGGTGTCGGGCGGCTGAAGCGGCCAGTTTACATTCAAAGTCTATGGGGAGACGCGTGGAGTCGCGGCGAACCGCGAAGCGGCGCGTTTTGAGTGATTGAAGCGGCGCGACGGCACGCTGCAGTTCCTTTCCACGCACGCGCGCGTCCAAAGCAACCTACGCGTCGAGCCGCCAACGTCATAAAATTCGATCACTGGTGGCTCGACGCGTCCAGCAAACAGTCGGGAGAGCCTCTGCTATGTGATGACACAACGACAACGGGACTTTTTTTTGACTTTTTAAACTTACCTGATCGAGCCTCCATGAATTGGAACCAAACTCCGGTAAGAAACTTGGCATTTTAACCAGTTACAGCTGTCCACTCCAGCGTTTGATCACCCCAAACATAAAAAACGTTTTAATCTCACCAAAGACTGTCGGAGCTGCAGTAGTCGGAGCTGCAGTAAACAACTGACCCGGAAAATGAGCTAGACCCCCTCCCCTCTGCCTCCCCCTAGTGCGCGTCATCAGAGTCTATGTGGGGACGTGACAAGCGGCCAAAAGGGGGCGGCAGGAGTGTTCTGACAAGTTTGGTGGGGACCAGGCATGTGGGACAGAGCTATTCACATCCTGCATGACCACACCCACCCTGCACTGCTGGGTGCACCAGCTTCCTGTTCCTCCAGAACTGTCCACCCCCCTCCTTTCAGGAAGAAGGCTGCAGTATTTCCAAGAAAGAACATCCAGACTGAAAAACAGCTTCTACCTAGATGACTTTAAGGTTTTCTTGCATTGGAAGCCCCGTCATGGCCTGGACTGGCCTGACCCTTGTTCCTCCCCAGGCTTTGAGTATTTGGCACTGGGCAGTCCAGCCCAGTTCCAGCTCGACTTTTGGAACTCAGAGACCTGGGGTTCGATTTGGGCCGGGCTGGTGCTGCAGATTTGACGTCAGAATGCTGGACATTGAATGGTTTGTTGGCTGGGGGGTGGGGTCACGTCACCGAACAGTCATACTTCCAGCGACTGCTCCTTACACACATTTCCTTCAGCTACTTGTTCTGGCTGGTTGTGGGACAGAAATAACTCTTTTTTAATAGAAACAATGGCACTGGACAAACGACGAGGTGCATTTATTGCTGAGATGAGATTTGGACGGTCTTGCTATGACGACCGCGGCAGCACTCTGCTGAAAGCAAACAAAACCAGAGCCGTGGAAGATCGGGGCTGGGCCGAATGTGGCCGGACCAGGTTTTGCAATGCGTAACAGGCGCTGAACTGCCTCACCCCCGGAGAACCGGAGACTGTGCATTTTTAACATGTCTTAAAGCTGCATTAGCCCTGTGGACCTTTTGTAATCTGTTGCTGCTCACCGTTGCTGCTGTTGCACAGATCAATTTGTTTATACTGTACTGTGTTTAAGCTGTGATTGTAGCTGTGATTTTAGCTGTGTTTTAGCTGTGTTTTTAGCTGTATTATTAAGTGTGATTTTAGCTGTGTTTTAGCTGTTTTAGCTGTCATTTTAGATGTGATTTTAAATGTGTTTTAGCTGGGATTTAAGCTGTGTTTATTTTTGTCTGTGATTTAAGCTGTGATTTTAGCTGTGTTTTAGTAGTTTTTAGCTGTGATTTAAGCTGTGTTATTAGCAGTTTTTGTCTGTAATTTAAGCTGTTTTTAGCTGTGTTTTAGTAGTTTTTAGCTGTGATTTAAGCTGTGTTTTAGCTATGTTTTAGCTGTGATTTTAGCTATGTTTTAGCTGTCATTTTAATCACAGCTAAAAATCACAGCTAAAAACACAGCTAAAAACACAGCTAAAATCACAGCTAAATCACAGCTAAAAACACAGCTAAAATCACAGCTAAAAATCACAGCTAAAACACAGCTAAAAACACAGCTATAAACAGCTAAAACACTGCTAAAATCACTGCTAAAAATCACAGCTAAAAACACAGCTATAAACAACTTTGTTTTTAGCTGTAATTTTAGATGTGATTTTAGTTGTTTATAGCTGTGTTTTTTTATCTGTGTTTTTAGCTATGATGTTTAGCTGTGATTTTAGCTGTGTTTTTAGCTGTGTTTTAGCTGTGTTTTTAGCTGTGTTTTTAAGCTGTGATTTTAGCTGTGATTTTAGCTGTGTTTTTAGCTGTGATTTAGCTGTGTTTTTAGGTGTTTTTAGATGAGTTTTTAAGCTGTGATTTTAGCTGTGTTTTTAGCTGTACAGTAATTTTAGCTGTGATTTTAGTTGTGTTTTTTGCTGTGATCTTTAACTTTGACTTTTAGCTTTTGCTTCGTTTGTTTCATCTTACTTGGCTTGGATGGGTTTTGTTGTCTGTTTTGTTTCACTACACTGAGCTCTGGAAATGTGAGTTTTGTTCTCAGCGTGAGGTTTGAGTGACAGTGAACCTGATCTGAATCTGAATCTTTTTATGCAAATCCACAAGTCAGAGCCAAACCTCTGTCTGCACGGATTACAGCAGCGTGCTTCCAAAGAGGGCCGAGGTGGTCTTGATGCACTCCAGACCTTCACCTCCTTTAACATTACGTGAATTAAACCATTGCTATTTTCAGTGTAGCTGTTGTTTTTGTTGTCGTTTTACTGTTTGTTTGTTTGTTTGTTTATAGTTCCCAAGAAGGTTTTAAGAAATGACAGAATTTTGGTCTAAACTTTTGGAGATGTGCTGAAATTTGTTTTTAAAATGACTTCATGAAAAAAAAATACAAAAAAATCAACCACAATTAAATCCATGGTGTGAACTGAACTTAAAAAATATTTGTACTTTTTACTTATGAAATTCATGCCACATCCCAACTTTATGTTTTAAATTGACTACACATAGTTCCTCTTAAGTAAAAAATATTTTCTAAACTGCGTGACGTTTCTCTTGAAGTTCCTGTTCATTAGTTAAACTAACAAAACTAACTGCAAATATTTGAGTGATAAAGTGGTGAAAAAAGTACAAAGTGCAGCTTTTTCTTGCTGTGAAGAACTTTTAAACATTCTGAGTCTTTGACCTTAAACCTACAACGCTGTGTATGAAGTTAGACAGAATTATGCAGAAAGCAGCAAAGAACAACTTCAACTAAAAATACAGATGAATGATTTGTTCTACCCGAAGCATCGCCCTCTATCTAACCGCTGCAGGTTGTATTTCAGTAAACCAACGAAAATGAGAAATCAAATGTGCTTCAATTTGCTTTTAGTGAGTATTTGGACATAAATGCACCACATCTTTTTTTTTTTTTTCAGACAAACACCATTTAGATAAAAACACCTAAAGTGGAATTTGTCCACATAACTCTTCTTTTCCTGTTTCCAAGAACTTACTTTTAAGACCAGAAAGTTCATTCTCAATAGTCCAGGTATCAAATCTGCTCATTCTCAATCAGTTCATCTGGACAATTTCTTTTTAGTAGAAACGTTTCACCCTCACTCCAGAGGGCTTCGTCAGTCAGAGCAGTCCAAAGCAAACTGAAGCTACCCCACCAAGTAAACAACTTAAGTGGACCAACCAGTTTGCTGTAGCCAAGATGGTTTCTGGGGGCTTGTCCCTCGTCGACTCCTCCCAGGCAGGCAGACATGTCCAAAGTGGTTCAAGACCAGAAAGTTCATTCTGCCTGCCTGGGAGGAGTCGACGAGGGACAAGCCCCCAGAAACCATCTTGGCTACAGCAAACTGGTTGGTCCACTTAAGTTGTTTACTTGGTGGGGTAGCTTCAGTTTGCTTTGGACTGCTCTGACTGACGAAGCCCTCTGGAGTGAGGGTGAAACGTTTCTACTAAAAAGAAATTGTCCAGATGAACTGATTGAGAATGAGCGGAACTTACTTTTAAATTCTTCGGGACAAAATATATGTGAGAGTCCTTCCCTGTATTCGTGGTTTTGGAAACTGGGCAGACTTCCCAGATGTCCATATATCAAAACTGAAGATTCAACAGCGTCTATACCTGAAAAAGAACGATGATGCATAAAATTTAAATATGAGACTTTCAGACAAACATATTTGATCACTTTTCGACGTGTTTCTGCTGAGCTGAGTCAGCATGGCACTGATGAAACTAGATGTTCTGAAAACAACACAATAACAAGTTAAATTGACCTATAACTGCAAAAAAGATTTAGAATAATTACACATTACTGCAGATCTGCTGGAAGTACTTTAACGGTAGATGAGTATTTCTCAGTTAACCAAAGTAGCAAACAAGTAGAAAGTTATTTAAAATGTAGATTTATAACAAAACCTTCAATAATAGTTGCAAAGCTTCAAGTAGTTCATACACAAAATACAAATGTAAAATTAAAAAATATTAAACCATCCATCCATCCATCCATGATCTTTACCCTCTTCTTCCTTTTTGGATTGCGGGGGTCACTGGTGCCCTTGCAGCAGTCACTGTGCAAGAGGCAGGGGACACCCTGGACAGGTCGCAAGTCCATCACAGGGACACATAGAGACACACGACGAGACAAACAATCATTCACTCTCTCACTCACATCTAGGGACAATTTAGAATTACCAATCAGCCTAACATGCATGTTTTTGGTCTGTGGGAGGAAACTGGAATACCCAGAGAAAACCCATGCATGCACAGAGAGCAAACTCCACCCAGAAAGGCTGGGATTTGAACCAGCGACCTTCTCGCTGAGAGACAACACCTCTACAAACTGTGACACCATGCTACCACTTTCATGTAAACCCTGAGACTAAAGTTGTGTTGCTGTGGAGTTTGTTTTTTTCTAAATCTGTATATTTAACTTTTTTAATTTGTGTGCGTGACATTGTCTCTCTCTGAATAGTTTGATATTTATTGTTTGTGTCATGATCGCCGGTCTCTGCGTGCTCCCCATCTGTTTATGTTTCTGCCTCTCCATGTCATATTGTGCCTCTCTGTTGTAGTGATACAACCGTGACCTCAGAAACACTTCTCTGATCGCTCTCAGTAATGAACTTTTTGGGAGTTATTCCTGAAGGGACAGTTATACTTTTATTACTTTAATTTGAATCAAAACACAATAAGTCAAGAGACTCTCTTATTCCTTTATTTTGTGTTAATGAATAACCTTGTTACTTGTATAAGCATTATTGAATCCAATGTTTGATAGTCAAAGACTGTTTAATTCAAACTGTTTAATTCATGCTGAATAGCAAATGTTATTTCAAAATGTTATTCATGAAGGACTTCTCTCAAAACTTGCAAGTGAAGATAAAGTGACACTTTATCTCATTCAGTTAGCTTGAATCCAGGACATCACCACACTCAAGAAACTTTTGTTTTTGTCCTGTTTAATAATCAAGATTGAATAATATCTGTTTTTGCTATTATCTTCAGTGAGGTTGCAAATATAATGCTGTAATGACATGTTTAACCAAACCAACAAGTTAACAGTGTTGTGTGTAAAGTGTTGACAGTTTTATCATCAAAGCTGGCTCTAACATATTCTGAACTAATCTTTTGACCTAATTTCAATCTCCTGACATCATCTGATGTCACTCTCATCCTCTTCTGATGCCATTCGGCCAATCAGGAAGAGCCACGTTTTCTAGGTCAAATCAGCCTTAAAAGAGCTTGGACTTCTTTTTCCTTTAGTCTGCGGATGAAACTAAGATGTGAGTTTCCATCTAAGAACTTTTTGACGTCTGTCTAAACACCAATGACACGTCATTCAGTTGGGACTTCATAGCACTTGCTGGTTATGAGTCCGTTTGTGAGCTCTAAGCTCTATTTTATTGAAATTCCTTCAGGGAATTTTTCTTCTTGAAACATCAACCAGACTACGTTACGTGGAGAAGACAAAGGAGATTGTTGTGGACTTCAGGAAGAGGGATGCCCAACATCCCCCTCTGACCATCAACAGCACCGCAGTGGAGAGAGTAGACAGCACCAAGTTCCTGGGAGTGCACGTCTCAAAGGACCTGTCCTGGAGCAGGAACACTGCAGCACTGGCCAAGAAGGCTCACCAGCGTCTCTACTTTCTCCGCAAGCTGAAAAGGGCTGGAGCTTCAACCTCCATCATGAGCACCTTCTACAGGGGTGCCATAGAAAGTGTCCTGACCAGCTGCATCACTGTGTGGTTTGGTGCATGTACTGCATCATGCCGCAAGAGCCTCCAGCGCATTGTGAGAGCAGCTGAGAAGATCGTGGGCACCTCCTTGCCCTCACTGCAGGACTTACACAGCAAACGCCTCAATCGGAAAGCCCACCGCATGGCAGGTGATCCCACACACCCACTACACAGCTGCTTCAGACTGCTGCCATCAGGGAGGAGACTGAGGAGTCTCCAGGCTCGAACCAGCAGACTGAGAGACAGCTCTGTTCATCAGGCAGTCAGAATGCTAAACACTCTGCCTGCTCTGCCTCCCCTCCCATTTGAACTGCCTTAACACTAAAACTTTCTCACATATTATCACTCAACACAAAGTTTTTAACACTAGACTCTGTCATCAAACGGGTTGATCACTGAACTCTCGGTCATGTGCTCATACAGTTTGCACTACTTCTCATACTTGCACTAATGTCTGTATTACATCACTGCCTATAATCATAATACTGTTTACATTCTCTGTTTACATTTATTAATACTGTTTACTTTTATTACTACTGCCTACATGTAATTACTACTGTTTACATTTATTTACACTACTCTAGTATCTACACCACTGCTGGTACATATACAGTGTGCTCTGAACGGTCTTATTTAGGGATGCCCAATGTGCCTTACTGCATATGCCACTTTTTGCCTCTACAACAACATCAACTACTACCTCATACATATACTGTGTACATTGACTCATACGCTGCTTTGCCACTTTGCAAATGTCAATGCTAGAAACCTTTAGTTTATTTTAGTTATACTTTTTATACTCTTTTTTTATACTAGTATGCAAAAACTCAGGACAATATTATGTTCATTAAATGTTTAATGTTTTAGTTTTAGAGTTGGTGTAAATTTTCATACTCTTATACCACTATGCAAAAAACTCAGGACAGTGTTAGTTTTACTATTTTATGCTTATGTCTATTATTATATGTTTCAGTGTTTCAATGTTTAGATGTTTACTGTTGCACCGAGGGACTGAGAGAAACGCAATTTCGGTCCTGTGTATGTCCTGCACTGTACATATTGCAGATCTGACAATAAAGTTGACTTTGACTTTGACTTTGACTTACTTCAGTGGGTCAAAGGCGGACGTGAGAAGCTACAATCTAAACAGACTGACCTCCTTGGACTTCAAGGATTGACCCGTTCTTGGTAGACCGGCAAAGGTAACGAGTCGCTGATTGTTTACATACCGGACATACGTCCAGCTGGAGATCGCATGGGGAACGTGTCATATTCTGGTTATCAACATTCAAGATAGTTCACCCACTCTTTTACTCCATCTTCCTCCTAAAACTTTTCTTTATCTCCTAAGCCAGTAAACTTTAAGTTTGTGCTAACAGAAAGTTTAATATAAATATTTTACTTGTCTGTTGTATCTAAATTCTGCATGTGAACAGTTATTTATAGGAAATTTGATCGATCCAAACATGTACAAATGTGTGATGTAATTTAATGATTTGTTAATTAAATGATTCAGTTCATAAATTGATGTTTCATGTCTTTACATTCTCACCTCCAAGGCACAGAATTATAGGTATTAATCTAAAAAGAGAGAACTCGTGAATATTGATGATAAGTTTGTCAGGTGAAAACCTGATCGATCAATCTATCATCTGGAATATTGTACAGTCAGCAAAACTGACCACTGCAATATCCCTACACTGTCACTCTGCCACGCCCACTCTTCACCTGCAGCCTCATCAGCACTGATTCACCACATCCGTTCTGGCCCTGATTAAAGGACTCCTATCACCATTCTACTCTGCCAGATTATCAGACCTTTCTTGGTATATGTTATCCAGCCATTTAGTTCTTGTTCACACCTGATGTTCAGGCCTTGTTCTTTGGATTTTGACCTCACACCTCGTCTTGTGGCTTTACCGTTCTGCCTGTTCCATGTCTGCTCTCGTCTTGCCATTCTGACCCTGTTGCTGATTACTCCTTCTGGACCACAGACCTTGAATTACAGATTACCCCTTTGGATTTGTCTTTGGATCTCTGACCCCCTGTGCATGACCCCGCTTCATCTCTCGGACCCCGCTCTTGGATTTGCTCCACAAACCACATTATCAAAGCTTTGCCCTGTAGCTGCTAAGCAACCAGTGCCTGTGATGACATTGCTGCATGCTCCAACAGGTGGCTCTCAACCCACCCGCATATGAAGATGTATTCCCTTCAGTAGCTGTAAGTCAATAAATTATTTTGTTTGTTTTACACTCTTGTTGTCTGGCTATATTTTGAATCCAAAAATTCAGTCTCTGGCTGTTTGACTCATGCAAATTAAGCTTTGTTATTGCTGACTGCCATGTGGCAAAGATGGACAATGTTTATATACATGTGTGTCTGTCTTTGTATTTGTTACCTTGTAAGGCCCATTTTTCAACTTGTACTATATTGTAAGGACCAACTGCTCTTATGGGGCCCAAAGCCTGAGCCTCATAAGAAGTTTGTAGGTGGGTTATGTTTAGGGTTAAGTGTGTAATGGTTAGGTTTAGGGTCAGGGTTAGGTTTAGGGTCAGGGTTAGGCTATAGAAACGGACGACAGAAACGGACGACACAACAGTGGTAGGTCTCATCAGCAACAACGATTAGACGGACTACAGGAACGAGGTGAGCCGCTTGGCCTTGTGGTGCGGACACAACAATCTCACTCTCAACGTGGAGAAGACAAAGGAGATTGTCGTGGACTTCAGGAAGAGGGATGCACAACATGCCCCTCTGACCATCAACAGCACCGCAGTGGAGAGAGTGGACAGCACCAAGTTCCTGGGAGTGCACGTCTCAAAGGACCTGTCCTGGAGCAGGAACACTGCAGCACTGGCCAAGAAGGCTCACCAGCGCCTCTACTTTCTCCGCAAGCTGAAAAGGGCTGGAGCTTCAACCCCCATCATGTGCACCTTCTACAGAGGTGCCATAGAAAGTGTCCTGACCAGCTGCATCACGGTGTGGTTTGGTGCATGTACTGCATCATGCCGCAAGAGCCTCCAGCGCATCGTGAGAGCAGCTGAGAAGATCGTCGGCACCTCCTTGCCCTCACTGCAGGACTTACACAGCAAACGCCTCACTCGGAAAGCCCACTGCATGGCAGGTGATCCCACACACCCACTACACAGCTGCTTCAGACTGCTGCCATCAGGGAGGAGACTGAGGAGTCTCCAGGCTCGAACCAGCAGACTGAGAGACAGCTCTGTTCATCAGGCAGTCAGAATGCTAAACACTCTGCCTGCTCTGCCTCCCCTCCCATTTGAACTGCCTTAACACAAAAAACTTTCTCACACATTACCACACAACACAAAGATTTTAACACTGGACTCTGTGTCATCAAACGGGTTATTCACTAAACTCTCGGTCATGTGCTCATTCAGTTTGCACTACTTCTCATATTTGCACTAATGTTTGTATTACATTACTGCCTATAGTCATACTACTGTTTACATTCACTGTTTACATTTATTAATACGGTTTACATTTATTACTACTGTTTACATTTACACTACTTTTATCTACACTACTGCAGATACATATACAGTACAGCATTCTCTGACTAGCCTTATCTAAGGATGCCAAATGTGCCTTATGTGCCTCACTGCATATGCCACTTTGCCTATATACCAACATCAAATACCTCATACATATACTGTGTACATTAACTTATATGCTGCTGTGCCACTCTTTGCAAATGTCAATGCTAGAACCTTCAGTTTATTTTATAGATATACTTTTTATACTACTATGCAAAAACTCAGGACAGTATTACACTTTTATTATTTCATTTTATGCTTATGTTCATTGGGTGTTTGGTGTTTCAGTGTTGGTGTAAATTTTCATACTTTTATACTATTATGAAAAAACTCAGGACAGTGTTACACTTTTACTATTTTATGCTTATGTTTATTAAATGTTTTAGTGTTTAGTGTTTAGATGGTTACTGTTGCACCGAGAGACTGAGAGAAACGCAATTTCAGTCCTGTGTATGTCCTGTACATATTGCAGTTCTGACAATAAAGTTGACTTTGACTTT
The DNA here is from genome assembly GCA_038048925.1 of Garcialebias charrua. Lineage (NCBI taxonomy): Eukaryota > Metazoa > Chordata > Actinopteri > Cyprinodontiformes > Rivulidae > Garcialebias > Garcialebias charrua. The sequence goes on from JBBPBX010006134.1 coordinate 49,073, forward strand.
GACTTTGAAATGAATGGAAGACAATGCAAAGTCCACATAATGGGAACAAGACAAACGTGTATGTATCTGCATGTTGCCAAATTATCTCGTGCATCACTGGACACATTTTCATAAATGTTTGTACAAATCTAAACTGATTAACTTTGAAGTCAAAATCAAGATGGCTGCCATAGCCATCTGACCCCAGAAAATACAAAGATAGTTATACTTCAATCCAGTGGCAGTCCTAGCCTATTTGGTGTCCTGGGCGAGCAAACCCTATCCGCTGGCCTGGAGATGAGTGTGGACCGCAGAGTCCTGGCCTGATGATGTTGATCTTCTGTGCTGGTCCATCCTTTTGGCCAGTGGCTGTTTAGTTTCCCCGATATAAGACTGATCACAGCCCTCCTGACACTGAACAGCATACACAATATTACTCTGTTTGTGCCGGGGGACTGGATCTTTGGGATGAACCAGTCTTTGCCGTAATGTATTTTGGGGTTTAAAAGCCACTGGGACGTTGTGTTTAGAAAATAAACGTCTCAATGTCTCTGAAACTCCCGCAACATACGGAATGACCACTGGTCTGGGTCTGGGTTCCTTCTTTTCACCTGATGGCTGGCTGGAGTCCTGTTTGGGTTTCTTCTCTGCTTTCAGGAAGGCCCAGTTAGGATATCCACATTTCTCTAGAGCCTGTTTTGTGTGTGATTTCTCCTTCTGTCTGGCTGCTGAGTTAGTGGGGACGCTGTCTGCTCTGTGATACAGAGTCCTGATGACTCCTAACTTGTGCTCCAGAGGGTGATGGGAGTCAAACTGTAAATACTGGTCTGTGTGGGTGGGTTTGCGGTACACCTCAGTTTGCAAATTTCCTCTATCAGAAACTGAGACCTCACAGTCCAAGAAAGCCAACCTGCCATTTTTTACATCTTCTCGTGTGAACTTGATATATTTATCCACAGAGTTGATGTGATCAGTGAAATGTTGGACTTCCTGAGATTTAATTTTAACCCAGGTGTCGTCAACATACCTGAACCAATGACTTGGTGGTCTCCCTGAAAAAGACGTGAGAGGGTGCTATTTATAAGACTGAGCTGAATACAGCAGCTCAGACTGAGGAAGTCTTTCGGACGAAAGACGAAACGTTTCTACAATTTTTTTGCTTTGTTTTGTTTTTTGAATGTCCAGAGGACCAGACTTAGCTTTTTTACATTTTTAATGACTTTCATACTATTCCCTTTCTCTGCTTTATGCATTTATTATCTTACGTTTAATGATAACAATATAACAAGTCACTACTGTTGTTTAGAAAATGTTTATATTGGGACTAATGCTTGTTTGTTTACACACAGTTACAACAGCTCATCTGTTCCTTCATAGTGACAGGAACAATCCCCTCATCACTCCTGGCTCTGCTCCTGACACTAAATCACATTTAAAAAATTGTCATAAAAAAAACAAATCTCCCCTTTTTACAAAGCCTTATGATCAATTCAGGCCAGTTTCATTAAAGGGTTGAATCATCTAACATCTCAGGGAACTTTTCACATAGAGCAGGTCTTCACCAGACTCATACTCTTCATTATATTATTATAATTAGGGATGGGGCAGATCCGATCCAGTATCGGTATCGGTATCCGATACCAGCATATTTTAAGTATCGGATATCGGATCCAACCTGCCGATATTTCCGATCCAGCTTCAAAGAGCACATGTGTTCCATCATATTCTGTGACTGCTGTCTTAACATTGTGTGAGTTCAAACCAATGAAGACACTCTTGAGCCTTACAACAAGAAACACACAAACTTTAACAGCACACAAGAGGCAAGTCTATAGACAAAATACACTCCCCTTAACCACTAAGGGAGTGGATTTTGTTGTCTTTCCCATCATGCTTAGCGGTTTTTTAGTTTTCCAGATGCACCTAAAGCTGGAAAACTAAAAAACTGCTAAGCATTATGGGAAAGACAACAAAATCCACTCCCTTAGTGGTTAAGGGGAGTGGATTTTGTTGTCTTTCCCATCATGCTTAGCGTTTTTTTAGTTTTTCCAGCTGAACCATGAGTGAGAAGGAGATGTGTGTGGTATAGACTTGCCTCTTGTGTGCTGTTTAAAGTTTGTGAGTTTCCTGTTGTAAGGCTCAAGAGTGTCTTCATTGGGTTTATCTCACACAATGTTAAAATGAATAGTCTCAGTACAAAAATGTCTTTAAACAGATTCACATACCTGAACAGTATCGGATCGGAAAAGTATCGGTATCGGTAGATACCCAGTTCTTAAGTATCGGTATCGGATCGGAAGTGAGAAATGTGGATCGGTGCATCCCTAATTATAATAATATTCAGTCAATGAGTAATCCTACCTGCCCACTCTGGGCTGCATGATGATGGTGGGGCTGCATCTTGCGCCTGACTCTTAAGGGCTACAAGACAAAGTTTCAGTTATGTGGCGTCGCATCATAATATTGATTAGGTAGGTATTGAGCATGCATCAGGGTATCATAATATAATTTGAATTATATAACAGTCTGTTATGTCACAATGCCACACACCACAAACTTAACGGACTTGATAATTATCAAGTCAATTAATTTTGTGGTGTGTGGCATTGTGACATAACACACTGTTATAAATACTTTGCCTGCAAAACACTGTTCAAGTTGAACAGTGTTTTGCAGGCAAAGTTCAACATCATCATGTCTCACCTGTTTGATCTCTCTCATTTACAAACTGCAGCTGTTTGAATGAAAAATGTGTCAATGTTTGTACATTTAGCTGCGTCTGTTTCCAGGACCTTTCTCTTTTTAATCCTTCTCTTCTCTGCACCAGTCTTGCTTTTTCTACCTGTAATCTTTCCACTGACCGCACTTAAGTGTCACCTCCGGGCACGTAACAAAAACGAAATTTCCAGGTGTTGACCTAAACTTTATTCTAGTAGTAACTTAGACTGATCTGCAGCACATTATCTGAGTGCTAACAGATCACATGATCTTTATTTATGAATTTTGTAATTTTGCCTTAACTATTTGGAGTCAACTCTGTCTGTTAGTAAAATATGTCACTAACCACTGAGCAGATGTTATTGAATCTTTCAGGAGACAATCATTAGTTGTAGCCTATATCTACAACTGAGTTACCTTTGGAGCCATTCCAGCTCAAGATGGCTTCAACAGCTAACTGAAATTAGCCAACACAAAAATGGCTTTAACTTAACCAAGCTGACAGATATTAACATAAAATATGTTAGTGACATTTGTGGACTTTATGTCTTTATCTTGAAGTCTAATAATTGGTGCACACAGACTGTAATAATGTATAAGCACCACTTGATGTACGTCACTAAAGTGTTCATCTCATAAAAGCCAGGAACATATTTCTTTCACGTCTTATTTACCAAACATTTAAACTGCTATTGTCACCAAACTCTAGTAAATATAAAACTACCATCTCAGAGAAAATGACTCAATAGATCTTTTAGACAAGTTGCTCATTATAAACTCCACTCACGATTCATTGGGGCAGCATCTCCTAATGGCTGTAATAATTATATGACAGGAACAATGGAGGATTTGAAGTAAACATGATCGTACTTAAACTCCAAGGGAGTGCACAGCAGAGGTAATGTAGAATTGAACACATCTTTGTGTCTAAGAAACCTTTGATTAACTTCCTATTTAACAATGACCCCCGCACCCCCACCACCCATTATGTTGAACCCAATTTTTCAAAACTGCATGTTTATAATTTACAGCAGAACCTCACTGTCTGAAGATATTTAACATTCTGGTGATGAACAAAGCTGTTGCATGTCAGGTTTTGTGCTGTTTTTGTCTATTTGTTTCATTTTTATTGTTTACTAAGTTGTCATTTTTTTTTTTTTTTTTTTTTTCATTCATTCAACCTTTATTTATACAGGCTAGCCTCGTTGAGTCACGGGGACTCATTTACAAGAGGGACCTGTCTCACTCACACCAAACAACCATCCACTCTCACACTCACACCTAGGGTCAATTTAGAGTCACCAATCAGCCTAACAAGCATGTTTTTTGGTCTGTGGGAGGAAACCGGAGTACCCGGAGGAAACCCACGCATGCACGGGGAGAACATGCAAACTCCACCCAGAAAGGCCCCGGACCGGGATTTGAACCGGCAACCTTCTCGCTGAGAGGCAGCAGCTCTACCAGTTGTGCCACCGTGCTGCCCCCATTGATATGCAATGGGAAATATGTTGAATTACAATATTAATAGGAAAGAAAAGACTTCTAGTTCTGCAACTTGACCAGTTTCTAGGTGAACAAGAAGATGAGTCCAGGACTAGAATTCACATCAGGACAGGACATTTGGCTTTGATTTTATGGCATCTGTTTTAAAGAATAAGTCAGGACAAGTCTGTGCATTGACAAATACTGTACCATCAAAGGGCGCCTGTTTTTTGGTTGAAATTAGAGCCAGGGAGCGAAGAAAGCTTTTGACAAACTTAAGGGAAAAATAGGATGAAACGTTTAAATGTTTTTAATATAGTAAACCAAAGAAAAAAGTGTATTTGAAGTATTTTACTGTAGTTTATAAGGTGATTTTTTTCTCCTCTGTGTTTTTATTAAAACAATTTAAGACAACAAACTAACTCACACAGAAAAAAATATGTTTCTGTTGCATGTCGGAGTAATATTTCAAGTACTATTTCAAGTAATGTGTTTACAATTATAATAATATTAACAAGAAGCTGCAGAGGTATAAACAAAGATCGTGCCCTCAGACACCACACCAAACTTTAGCTCAGTCACTTTAAAACTGGCAGAGGTACACAAATGTTTGTGTTTTGTAAAGTCAGTTAGCTGTGATGGATCCATTGATAATTTTCTGTGAGTTTCATACAAATCTGGTTCATGGAACATGTTGCTGTGGTCAAAAACACACAGCGACAAATGCAATTAGACTGTAGCCAACCTTTAATGACATCGGGCTATAAAATGAACTTACACACCAATGTACTGTGGATGATTGACGACCACTGCTGGACAAAAAAATGAGCCAAGCATAAATGTTCCATTAAATCAGTGTAATCACGGTGATCCTGGCTCACTGGGTGATTACCAACAAACATGTGTTAGAGCTGGCCGCTTAGCCTCCACTCACCATAGAACTACGTATCTTTCCAAGTTTACCACTGTTATTTGCTGTCTTTGTTCGTGAGGAAACGTCATAAAAAATAAATATTTTAGCAATCAGTGAGATAATTCTGAAACTTGCCTTGCATAGATTTTGCACATGCACACACACAGGTAATGCTCACATCTGTGAGGGTACCACATTTTCTGTTATCCAGGATATTCGGTTTTTTGGGCTGGGTTCTCATCTGAGCTTCGAAACATCAAATGGCATTCATCATGTATTCTACAGCATGGCTCAGTTTTAATAAATGGGTCTGAGTGCCTGGCTACCTCCAGCCAAGAGCCGCAGTCTCTTATAGAAAACCTTTCCCGTATTATAAATTGACAAAGACCACAGAATTGCTTAGGAGCTGAAATACAATTAGGAAAATGTTTCTTGTTTCACCACTGCAGCTTGTGCTTTGCCCTTTTTCCAAACATGTTGGTAACCATAGAGATGGTGAGACGGTGGAAAACAAAGCTCTGCTCCATCTTTTTGGAAATGCATTTTATATTTAAACATTTTACTAAATGCTATGAGAAATAACCTAAATAGTCCAGCAAAGCATGTAAAGCAAGCACGAGTAAATAAGGGGCTTCTTGTTCTCGTGATGAAAATTTCTGATGACGTAGCTTTAGAGAAGTGAAGGCTATAAGTTGTTGTGGTGAGCAACGAGTGAAGGTAAGAAAAATTAAAGATGGAAAGTATAATGCTCTGGGATTTTCAGATAATATTGATGTTGTGGGAAAAAAATCTGATTCTAAGGGATTTAGAGTCAGGCCCAGTTCAAGGCGATGAAAGAAAAGAGGACGTGGGAGAAAGTCTGTAGATTTATCATATGAAAAATGGATGCACTGAAAAGCAGAAGCAGCAGTTTGGAGAAATGCTCATGGCCTAACCTGATTTCCTTATGTTTGTTGAAGTAGTACATCACCTTACACTTAAAACCTTTTGTTCACATTTCCCTTCAGTCAATACGAGCAAAAGACTTAAACATCTGGATCTACAAGTTGGCTCGAAAAGAAAACGTTAACATTTCTGTGCTTAAAGAATATTATTTGATTGGTCAAATTATGATTCCATCTCTGCTCTTTGCAGATGATGTGATCCTGTTGGCGTCATCGTGCTGTGATCTCCAGCTCTCACTGGAGTGGTTTGTAGTCGAGTGTGATGCGGCTGGGATGAGAATCATCACCTCCAAATCTGAGGTTGTGGCCCTCAGACAGAAAATGTTGGATTGCTCTCTTCAGATCGAGGGTGAGGTTCTGCCTCAAGTGGAGGAGTTCAAGTATTTCGGTGTTTTGTTCACAAGTGAGGGAAGAATGGAGCATGAGATTGACAGACGGACCGGTGCAGTGTCTGCAGTATTGTGGACTCTGTGCCAGTCTGTTGTGGTGAAGAGGGAGCTGAGCTGTAAGGCAAAGCTCTCTGTTTACCGGTCAGTCTACGTACCTACCCTCACCTATGGTCACAAGCTCTGGGTAGTGACTGAAAGAATGAGATTGTGGATACAGGCGGTTGAACTGTTTCCTCTGCAGGGTAGCTGGACTCTCCCTCAGAGATAAGGCCTCCACATACTTGGGTGTACTTCACTCCGCGGAGGTCCGTGCATACTCGAGGCGAACATCTGCCGGACATGTCCACACAAAGATACATTTTAGGTGTCATACAATAAACTGTCTGGCGAGAAACGATGTTCACATCTAAAGGCTCCCCCATAGCTCTGCTTACGGCCGTACGCCGCTCTACGCCGTTCGTACGCAGAGGCACAAGCGTATCCCCGCAGGGCATGTACACGCCATGCTCAATTTTTACGGCCGTGAACGCAAACGCGTTGTCGCACAATAAACTGCCCGGCGCCGGACTGTTTTGTATGCCACACAAATATATTCCCCTTCTTCATCCCTGATCTGGCCTTTTCTTTTGTTTGTTTTTTGCCAAAAGGCAGTGATTGCTTCCTCCTCCATTGACTCCATGACTGAAATTATGAGGAAATGAATGAATTTGTCACGAGCGAATTAAACGCGGGTCCAACGTGGCTGCAGATTTCCTGGTGGGCTGGTCTGATGTGTGGGATGCAGGACCAGTGCTCCCTGTTTTTATTTTTTAGAACTTTTTATTAACATATAAACACAGAACACTGCTGCAGCTGAAGCTGCCAGCTCTCGCCTTTTTTTTCCCCACCGACCTGTAAATCAATTCAGTAGGCGTGTTAGCAAATGACCAATCAGCGACCTCAATTTGTCCCATAGGTAAACACTCTCCGCTGCAGCTGCCCAAATGACATCAAGAATTTGGAGCGAAAACGCGAGAATGAACGCGAGAATGAACGCGAGAACGAACGCAGAGCTGTGCGGGGGAACTGCCTGCGTACAGTACACGCGCATGGACATAGGCAGAGCTATGGGGGAGCCTTAACTTTTGTATGGGACACCGACCGCTCTCAGATAACGGCTTTCAGAGAGCAAGAAATTCATGGGAGGAAATAGCTCAGACCCTGGGTAAGGACAAGGCACTTTGTTGAGCTAAATGGAAGTACCTCAGGGACAGGTTTGTTAAGGCAAGAAAGGAGATGAGAGAAAAAGTGGGGATGGGCAAAAAGGAGGTGTCCCACCTATTTTCTTCTATGCTGTCTTGGCTGGACACCTTTGTTAAATGTCAAGAGACAGAGACAATCTGTACACTCTAGTAAGAAGGCTCAACCATCTGCGGACAGTATGTGCGGAGTCTGTATGGCTCACAGAGTACACAAAGTACACCAGATTATGTGGGGGTCTATAGGGTGAGAAGTTCAGCCATCTGGGAGAGACAGAGTAGAACCGTTGCTTCTCCACATCAAGAGGAGCCAGTTGAGGTAGTTTGGGCATCTGAAAAGGACACTACCTGGGCACCTCCCTAGAGGTGTGTTTCGGGCAGGAGGAAGAGACCCCGGGGAAGAAGACCGAGGACACGCTGGAGAGACTACGTTTCTCAGTGGACCTGGGAACACCTTGGGGACCTCCCAGAAGAGCTGGAAGAGGTGGCTGTGGAAAGATGTCTGGGCCTCCTTGTTCAAGCGGCTGACCCCGCAATCCGACTTTGGAACAAGTGGAAAATAATGTACAGGTAGTCCTCAGGTTGCGACAGTCTCGAGTTACGACGTTTCGTGGTTACAACACATCTCCCATTTACTATGAACAGCCTTATGTCGAGTTACGCGGGTTTACGTTATAAAGTTGTAACGCAACGGCCGCAGTGGCGGAAAAATACAGCAGCGGAGGAATACGTACTGTACTTTTACGTAACTCAGCGGTACAGCAATGGAAAAATACAGCAGCGGAGGAATACGTACTGTACTTTACGTAACTCAGCGGTACAACAGTGGAAAAATACAGCGGCGGAGGAATACATACTGTAGTGGACCTACCCAGGGTCAAATTAAGGTCTTTGAACTGTCCAGTGATGACCTTTACTGACCTCTCAGTAAAGCAAGACATTTACTACAAAATCATTCATTTAGCTATAATCTGATAACATAGTCACCAATAAGAGACTATTTCTATCTTTGATTTTAAGCTGATGTGATCAAAAGAATAACTTTTGTCATTTTCATGATGTGTGCTTTTAAGCTGTGTTATTCTTTGAGAGTTAAACTGTGTTTCACTGCTGTGTTAAAGGGAAATATCGGGTCACAGAGACCCGACTGTTTTGTTTAGAAATAAGAAGACAGTTTAATCATGAACAAGGCTCCAGCTTTCTCTGTCTGTTCCCTAAACAAAGCTCTCTCTGCTCTGGCTGACCTTGGACCTGATAACACAAGTGCACTCCTCTCTTGGTTCCTGCTTTAAGTTCTAAGCTGTGGCTGGAACGCTGAGTCTGCAGGAGTCTGCAGGAGTCTGCGAGAGTTTGTTGGGAATTTCAAAGAGATGTGAACCTTCCCCAAGAGCTGGGTACGTTTTGGTCAAGAGCTAACGACCTGCGTCTTCAGCTAAGGACTGATAACAGGCTGTTATGAGTCCACCTCGAACGAGCGTTTGTTATTCCTTCCTGGAATAAATTATCTTGAGCCAAGAAACCACGACTGCCACGACTTTTGCCGATGAAAGCGAGTATCACCGACACCGACAAGGTAAACACGCGTGGAGTCCAGCTTGGACTTGCGGGACCGACGACTTGTCAGTCTAAAGTTGACCACAGCTCTTTACCAGAACCAAGGCGGACGTCTTAAGGTAAAGGAGCAGCTGTTTGCTTGCTGGAGGTGTGATGATATCTTAGCTGGACGCGTACAGAAGAGTGTCATCTGGTTTCATAAATGCAAGATAAACTTCCTCTCTTAACCTCCCAATTCTTCTTAAATCTTTCCTCCATTTCTTTTCCCTCTCAACCTAAGCTGGAAACTATATTTTTTAAGTTAAAGTGCCCCTCAGACTAAATATGTGTAACATCTAGTATTTATGTCTGTTGTGTTAAATCAAGTGTGCTGACGTTTTAATTTGAAAGAAAGTGAAATCATGTCAATCAAGTGTAATGGTGTTAATTTAGTTGATTTATTTTAAATAAATGATAGTGTCTCTTTGACATATCAAACTAAGTTAACGTCTTTGTCACTTAATGGCTCTGTTTATTTATCCATCATAAAGATCACAGAAATATTGGGTAAACTGAAAAAGAACAGAATCCGTGAATTTACTATTCAATCTGAATAAGTAGATTAATTAAGGATAAAGAGGTCAGTATTAATATTGACCTCCTCATTAATTCTTACATCTGGTGGCTCGTACCGGTTCTGAAAGTTTATTGATTTCTGTGGTTTCTCATGAACTGTAACGTCATGTTTGCATAAGTGGATCCAAGTTTTAAACTCTGAGGATAATGATTTTGGCTGGAAGTGTTCAAAGCAGGCAGATTCTGCATGTTTTTATCATTTGAAGCTGTGAGATTATTATTGTTTCAACTCTGTTAGACGCTGTTGGAAGCATTCAGGTGAAGTTTTGTCAGCCGTGGTCTGTGGTGGTTCTGGTCGTTTCGGTCCAGTTCACGCAGACTCCTGTACAACGCTTTGTTTGACCGCCGAGTCAGAAGCCTGAAAGCTAATTTAACATCTACAAGATTGCTGTTGTGGCATTTTTCATGTTAGAGCAGGTCATAGAAGCATATTACTGTAGAACGTAGTCGGATAGTGGTTCTGTTCAGACCCAAGTTTCTGCTCCACGACGAAGTGGACCGGAACCGACCTTTACGCGCTCCGAGTGAGTCCGTGTTTGTTCAACAGCTGCAGTGCTGTGTTACTGAGCGTAACTAAGTTGGCCTGTCTAGGTGTGTTCGCCGCATGTTTCAGAATTTTGGAAAGTTAATTTGTAGCGTTTGAGTTGTTTTAAGAGTCTATAAAGTTGTGGTCTGTTGTGCGAGCTAACGTTAGAGCTACGTGTCCAAGTACACGTTTGTTTATGAGCTGTGATTGGATGAAACGAGAGCTGTGAGCTGTCAATCACTCGTAGCGAACGCTGATTCGCTGTAGTGGGAACGCACGCCGTTGCGACCAACCCACTTTGTCGTCATTTCCGGTACTTCATTGGTCGAAGGTTAGAAAACTACATTTACCATGGTTGCTTGGGAAAAGGACTACAAGCACTGTGATTGATTGGTTGACGTCACGTATCTGTGTAGCGAGCTCCGCCTCGCTCAGCACAGCAGAGCTGGTGACGCGCTGCGTCGACCCGCCTATTTGTGTCGTCATTTCCTGGTGCACTTTGAGTGACGAACAGTCACGTTCACAAAAAACATCATAAAAAGTCAGCATTTTATGGTGAGTTACCAGCTTTTAAAATTGTTCTGTACACAAAAAAAAATTCCTGTTTATTTTAAATAAAAATTTTAGAATAACAAAGGTACAGACACACAATTTGTGCTCATTTTAAATACTGAAGAGATTTAAAATAACACTCAAAAAGCATTTTTTATTTGATTTTCAAATTAAAAAAAAAAAAAAAATGATGGAGAACAGAGCGTTTCCACATTAAGCTCTTCGCATCTCTGAATTTTAAACAGAATTGGTGTGCACAACTGCACACTTTTAGTTAAAAATCGCATTTTTAACGTTTTTCTGTGTAAAATTAATGACTCCAGTTTATTTTAAATAAAAAATTGTTTGAAATAACGAACAGAACGTCCTTTTTCGCTCCTGATAACTGTCAAATGCAGTACAAAATCAGTTTCACTGAGACTGCAAGACATCTTTTTAAAGGCATGCTCCTGTCACATTTTAGTGAAGTCATTGCATTTAAGTCAGCCCTCTTTTATAAGCGTTTGAGTAAGAAAAACGGAAATCAGGCTGCTTGGGTTAGTTAGTAACTGTTGTTTGAACGTAAGTTCTATTTTAAAGTTAACACTGCAAGAGTGCATTTAACTTTTACAAAGTTCATTGAGGGTAAAAACCTGATATAAGGTACCTATGAATACTTATTACACAGTGAAACGCGTAAACCTCAGCTGATTAGTTTATTTGACTCAGTGCTACATTAAAAGTGAATATTTATTTGCAAACACTAACATGAGAACAATCTTTTGATTTTTTTCACACAAAATCAAAACTAAAAGATGGGAGATAACAATTATGATCAAGCTTTACAGCTGCTCACAGCAAAGCTTGAATCGTTAAGGCTTAGTAACATTCGCAGAAGAGAAACTTTTCAACAAGAAAAACTTAAGTTAAAACGTGAGATCAAACGAATTCAAAACAAAAAGATGGGAGATAACGATTGTGATGAAGCTTTACAGCTGCACACAGAAATACTTGAATTGTTCAGGCAAGATAACATTCGCAGAAGAGAAAATTTTCAACAAGAACAACTTGAGTTAAAAAGTGAGATTGAGCAATTAAAAATAAAACGGCGTGCTATAAATGGTTTTGATGTTCGTCAACTCCCTGACCCGATCTGGTTAAAAACAAAACCAGAGCGTGAACTACATTACCAAGACAAGGTCAAATCCCACTCGCTGGAGCTGGAAGGGACAAGTTCATCAACTCCCTCTCCTAAAAAAGGCGAGAAAAAACATGTTTTTCAAACTAACAAACCACAACAGGAACCTGCCCGCTGGAACAATGAGCCAGAGTGGCTCAGACAAGACCCAGAGTACATAAAACGATTTCAAAGGACGAGCACACGTCCTGTCCCTGCACCTCGGACGAAGCTGCCCGAGATAAGCAAAAAACCACAAACGGTGGACGCCCGCTCTTTAAGTGACCCTCCGCGGTCTACACCGAGCAAAGGTCCTGCCCCTGCACTGCGGACTGGACAGTCCGGGAGTAGCAGAAAATCACAGGAGTTCCAGAAAAAAGGCAACATACCTCTATGCTCTGAGGAGATAGTGGACATAAGTTGGTTGTTTGAAAACTTGAATGATACAGAGGATGACCGAACTGGTACATTGAGTGACCTTGTCTTTGATAACTCAGAGCACATGGATAACTCAGAGCACACAGTTAGTGACAACAATAGCAAACGACAAAGAGAAAAACTTCTCAAAAAAGGCCTTGAGCTACAACATCAGTTTAAACAATCAGTGATGAAACAGTGCGCTGTAACTGCTGTTGAGGCTCACATGCAAAACAAAACACCCTCTGAGGTGTGCCCAGGTCAAAAGGTCGTATCCCAGTCGCAAAAAATAGGAGAGGTTCACTCTCCTATAGACAGCGAGGATAAACACCGTCGTCTCAAAGGTCCTCTGACCTCAGAAGAGGCAGAGAACATGCGTCGGTTGATAAAAGAGTGGGATGATACTAGCGAGAATGAACACTATCGTCTCAAAGGCCTTCTGACCTCAGAAGTGGTGGAGTACACGCGTCGGTTGTTAAAAGAGTTGGATAATACTAGCAAGAATGAACAAGATTTTCAAACTGACATACACCGAAATGTTGGTACCAGTTGGAACAGTGACTCAAAATGGTTTAAAGGGAGCCCCGCCCCTGAAGCACCTCAGATTGAAAAATCTGAGACAAGCAACGAACCACAAAAGGTAGGTGTTCACTCTCTAAGAGACCCACAACGGTTCAGATCGAACCAGATGGGTGAAAACCAAGGTCCATCGGTGGGTGGACTTCAAAAGAAATTGAAGGATGAGGACCTATACTCATGTAACTATGCGTGGTCCCAACAGTCACCCCCGAGCCTTGGAACTGCACCTCCCGCGCCTCGAACAGAACAGTTCAAGACAGGCAAAGAGTCACGAATGTCCCGGAATAATGGCCCAACACCTCTATGCTCGGAAGAGACAGAGGAAGTAAGTAGTTTGTCAGTAGATTTGAATGTTACTGTGCTTGACCAACCTGATACAATGAGTGGCGTTATCATTGATAATGACACTATCAACATTGACCAACCTGGAGCGATGTGTAGCACTGTCTTTCACAAAGACTCAGAGCACACAAATAACTCAGCGCACACTACTACCAACATTGCCATGGATGTTGACAGCAAACCAATTGCTGACACACAACAACATCCTGAAGGTCATGATGCTGACAGCCAACAAGATGCTGACAGTAAGCAAGATTACACAGACAGAGTCACACGTGAACAGAAACGTGGGCCAAGACCTGTGAGGTTTCTGTGTAACTTTATACAAAGGGGGGTGGCTAAGAAAGCTTACCTGCCTATCACACTGGAAGGTGTCCTTGAGCGTGAAGCCCTCCTGGATGGTAGTGCTGATATAACCATTATGTCGGCCAAGCTGTTCGAGGAGCTGAGGACCGCCGCTAACGGTGTTGACAGGCAAATACCCTTTGAGAAATGTGCTATTGAGCTACAGGGTCTCGCAGAGACGAGAACAACCCTAACAGCTATGGCTATGGTTCACATGCAGATTGGCGAAATGACAATACACCACCCGGTGTACGTGTCTAAACTTGACTCATTCCCATTTTTGGTTGGCCAAGATTTTATAAACCGCTTCAACGCGATTATAGATTATGGTCGACGGAAAATGTGGAGCACAGTGAGAAAACCCCTGCCAATAAAAGTGCTTCCTAGTTGTGATACAGACTGCCTAACCGCAGGTACCGCAAAGGACACACGGGACACCTCATCCGAGGACGAGAGCCCGGTAAGTGAACCTTCAACTACAGGTGAGACAGAAGAGACCCAAAAGTTGGACCAAACTCCGGTCCAACAAGAGAACCTCCTCTGTGAGCTGACACATTCAGCACTCCCTGACCACTGCCTACCACAGGTAGTGAAAGGTGTTGAGATCCAAGGATCCCACACCGAAGACGCTGTACTGTCCTCTGGGACAGGTAATTCGGCATTCAACCAAGCTTTCAATGAAACCTTGGTTCAAGGGCATCTGAGTCCAGAAAATGACAGTCATCCAAACGCTGACAGTCACTTGGACATCATTGTTGCAGATTACGAGGACCCCTCATCAGACATGAAGGGGGCAAACTCACATTACCTACCACAGGTAGAGAAAGGTGTGGAGATCCAAGGACCCCACACCGAGGTTGCTGTACTGTCCCCTGGGACAGGTAATTCGGCTATCAGCCAAGTTTTCGATGAAACCTTGGTTCAGGGACATTTGTGTCTAGAACTACTCAGAAATGAGATAGTTTTTACAGACTCAAAGAGCCTCTCTTCAGTCGAGAGGTGGGAAGACGCACACAACGACAGTGACCCGTCGCAGTCTGTACAATCAGACACACCTGCGACTGCGCCGACAGTTGTGACACACCTGAATTACACGGAAAGAGGTAAACGTAAGAAGATACGTTGGCCAAAACCTAAACGATTCCTGTGTACCGTCTTCTCTCAGCTGCGCGAACAGTTTAAACTAAACGGTGGCATCCTAACTTGTGCCCATGGACGGACGTCCTCACCTGTGTTCGTGGTCCCCCATGACCAAAGGGGGGTGATGTTAGGCCATGCCAAAGACAAAGATTTGAATGTACACCTCAGAAACACTTTTGCTTTCGCCCAGAAAAACCTGGAAAAATCCGCTGAAGGACGTAAGGCGTACTACGACCAAAAGGCCTCTCACAATGAACTCCAAGTGGGAGACAGAGTCTGGTACTATACGTTCGCCCCAGCAACCGGGAAAGGAGGGTCCGAGACCGGAACTCTCGCCCGCAAACTAATGCCCAGGTGGACTGGACCTCATCTGATAACAGACAAAGTGTCCTCAGTCGTCTACGAAATCAAAATCAGCAAAGGCCGCAAAGAGCCAATTGCTAAATGGGTACATCGAAATCAGATCAAACCTTACAAGGCGTTCAATGACTCCACAAAAGACAAAGATCTCACAAACTCACCGACTTCATGGGATAATAAGGTCGTCCAAACACAAGTTAGTAAATAAACTAATCAGGTTTAAACTACCGTATTTCCCACCCTATAAGTCGCATTGTCCAATTTGAACTTAGAAACGCTAAGCCTAAAACCCACAACAAAAAACTAACCTTAACAACCGTTTAAATCCACGAGATTTAATTTGACCTCGGTCATAAAGTTGAGACCTGTTTTCTTGTGTGTTGCACTTTGGAATCTGACGACAAGAGTGTGTCGAAGCAGTGAAACGTTGTTTCCTTGTTGTTTAGTCATTACTGTTGTCATTAGTTGAGATATTGTTTGGTTCTGAACACTCCCAGCCAAAAAGGTTTTGTATTAACATTGGTTAATGAATGATATGGATTTAACTATGCCAACATGCAGTTCGTTTTGTTAAATCTCAATCGTCGAAGAGTCAATGTAGTTTAAAGCTACTCAAGGTACAATAAACTACACTGGTCTCATAATTTCTAAATTGAACCGATTCGATCGTTTCTATTCTAGATTACCTATTCATTTTGATGAGTCTCGCCATAGACTTCAAAATTTATTAGGAATACCAAATCCTACGTCGTTCGTCTAAAAGACAACAGACATTTAGATCAAACTATATTTCATTTTTATTTTAGTTTAACCTAAACTAAGTAATGAATGGAGGAATAGTTTGGAATTAGAGGCCTTCGTTACAGAAGCCCTCCAAAATTTTATAGGTACAGATCCCTATATCTAATTTTACAGAATTGATCCACCCCTTAATTGGTAATTGTAGCTGATCTAAACCATGATAGCTTACATACCAGGTGCATATAGGTAAGGCTTAATGTAAAATCCCAATCATAAGCCCACCTTAAAAAACCACATAATTGCATGACACATAGAACCAGAGTGGCACTGACTGGAAACCAACCAGCCAACAACCTTCGATGTGGGGACCTGCAGCTCCAACGCTTGGTCTTCAACCTTCATCCAAGGGTCGCCTCCTCTGCGTCAATCGAGGGATCCCCTCTACATGCTGATTATGAAAACAATTGGTGCTGATCAATCAACAAAGCTAATCGTTGTGGAATTACTGCTATGGAATTACCGCTGTGGATTATAAGACTTTGTTTCCCAAAGGATCACAGACTTTGTTTTCCAAGAGTTAACAGACTTTGTTTTCCGAAGGATTAAAAGCTTTTCGCAATGGGATTACCTCCGAACAGTATGGAATTTCCAAAACTTTATGGGATTATAATTTTTGATTTTTCTTTTCCACTTGCTGGATTACTTCAAGATCAAAGACAGTTCAAGGTTTCCTTTCGTGTTGGACCCCATCCCCAAGGACTGGCGATGGCTTCCAAAAGGGGGGAGATGTAGTGGACCTACCCAGGGTCAAATTAAGGTCTTTGAACTGTCCAGTGATGACCTTTACTGACCTCTCAGTAAAGCAAGACATTTACTACAAAATCATTCATTTAGCTATAATCTGATAAATATAGTCACCAAAAGAGACTATTTCTATCTTTGATTTTATCCTAATGTGATCAAAAGAATAACTTTTGTCATTTTCATGATGTGTGCTTTTAAGCTGTGTTATTCTGTGAGAGTTAAACTGTGTTTCACTGCTGTG
Organism: Garcialebias charrua; assembly: GCA_038048925.1. Lineage (NCBI taxonomy): Eukaryota > Metazoa > Chordata > Actinopteri > Cyprinodontiformes > Rivulidae > Garcialebias > Garcialebias charrua. The sequence continues at coordinate 66,108 of JBBPBX010006134.1, forward strand.
TTAAAGGGAAATATCGGGTCACAGAGACCCGACTGTTTTGTTTAGAAATAAGAAGACAGTTTAATCATGAACAAGGCTCCAGCTTTCTCTGTCTGTTCCCTAAACAAAGCTCTCTCTGCTCTGGCTGTACCTTGGGCCTGATAAGGCAAGTCCACTCCTCTCTTTGTTCCTGCTTTTTAAGTTCTAACTGTGCGAGAACGCTTCGAGAGTTTGTTGGGAATTTCAAAGAGATGTGAACCTTTCCCAAGAGCTGGGTACGTTTTGGTCAAGAGCTAACGACCTGCGTCTTCAGCTAAGGACTGATAACAGGCTGTTATGAGTCCACCTCGAACGAGCGTTTGTTATTCCTTCCTGGAATAAATTATCTTGAGCCAAGAAACCACGACTGCCACGACTTTTGCCGATGAAAGCGAGTATCACCGACACCGACAAGGTAAACACTCGTGGAGTCCAGCTTGGACTTGCGGGACCGACGACTCGTCAGTCTAAAGTTGACCACAGCTCTTTACCAGAACCAAGGCGGACGTCTTAAGGTAAAGGAGCAGCTGTTTGCTTGCTGGAGGTGTGATGATATCTTAGCTGGACGCGTACTGAAGAGTGTCATCTGGTTTCATAAATGCAAGATAAACTTCCTCTCTTAACCTCCCAATTCTTCTTAAATCTTTCCTCCTATTTCTTTTCCCTCTCAACCTAAGCTGGAAACTATATTTTTAAGCTGAAATGCCCCTCAGACTAAATATGTGTAACATCTAGTATTTATGTCTGTTGTGTTAAATCAAGTGTGCTGACGTTTTAATTTGAAAGAAAGTGAAATCATGTCAATCAAGTGTAATGGTGTTAATTTAGTTGATTTATTTTAAATAAATGATAGTGTCTCTTTGACATATCAAACTAAGTTAACGTCTTTGTCACTTAATGGCTCTGTTTATTTATCCATCATAAAGATCACAGAAATATTGGGTAAACTGAAAAAGAACAGAATCCGTGAATTTACTATTCAATCTGAATAAGTAGATTAATTAAGGATAAAGAGGTCAGTATTAATATTGACCTCCTCATAATTCTTACACCTGTTTTGGGGAGCAGATGGTGGGGGCTAAGGGCCCAGAGTGGGACAAATGAAGGTGGAGGCAGCTGTGAGTGTTTCATTGTTTCCACCCACATTTTGATCTTGACAGTATCGGGAGTTGAACCTGTGCCTTTCCGATCACAGGCCCATCTTCTCTAACCTCTGTGCCACCACTCCCACGACATCTGTCCATGGACTGAATGAATCCCAAGAGAAGGTGGGTCATGCAGCAAGACAAGGACCTTAAGCACACAAGTGGTTCTACCAAAGAATGGTTAAAGAGTTTAAAGTTACCAATCAGTCTAACATTCATGTCTTTGGTCTGTGGGAGGAAACCGAGGTACCTGGAGAAAACCCATGCATGTATGGAGAGATTATGCAAACTCCACTCAGAAAGGTCCTAGACTGGGGTTTGAATTGGCGACGGATTTATATGCACTCTACTGATCGGCTTTGTGTGTGAATCCACTGCAGAGCTGCAGTTGATTCCTGTGCAAGATTTAACACAGTGTTTCTATTTGTTAATGAATTTCCCTTCACCAAACTTCATGTTAGAAAGTCAAATAATGTCAGCATGTGTGAAGGTGAAGTGCCCAATTCTGTCTAAAATTAGATGACTTTATTTTGGCTGTAATCGACCAGACTGTTACCTGGTGTATGTGCTTATTTATTGTGTTGTATATTGAAAATCTGCATTACAGTATTTGACTCAATTGCATTACTTTATTTTGTATGAAATAATCATATGTCATTAGATCACCCATGTAGTTTTCTTCATGGTTTAGCTTAAAAACACTTCAAATCTGTGTGACACGTATCTAACGTCTTTAACTGTGAGAACACCCCCTCAGGATGTCCAAAAAATTGAAACTCTGACGGGCCTGCTGTGCCTACGAACTGGAGCTCAGCTGTAATTGGATGAAAAGTGGCAAACTTAGAATCAACTCCACAAGTTTGCAGAAACTATTATGCTATAATCACAGAAATGTGGATACTTTTGTGAATGAAAGTTTCATAAGAAAATTTAACATTTCCATCATTCCACAAATGTTTCCATCGTACACACAAACAAATTGACACAGACACTGACAGTACTGAAGAAGACAAGAAGACTTTTTCATGCCAGACGATATGGCGTTTACCGAAAGAGCTGATGTGAGAGCTGACAGACTTTCCGCTCCTTCAGGGTAACTTGAGATTTTCCGTTTTTACTCTGCTAAGGATGGTGCAGATTTTAACTAAGTTGTGTGCTAAATTACATTTTCCCATTGGAGGAAACTGCCTTCATTAAGCTCTATTTTTTGTTAAGGCTGCTCTGGCTGAGGTCATTTAGTACTAGCCTTTACAGTAAATGAAGAGTTGGATGGCTGCCTGGAAGAGAAATTATTATTATGTGGAGGATACTTCTTTTTCAGAGAGCCAGAGGCTCACTGTTCTGTCAGGTGAATGTACATTATTGAACAGTGGTGCATGTGGTTGGCAGAGGTTTAGTGTTGTGTATTAGTATTTGATGATATCATCAGTACCCCAGGCTCTGTCTGGACTCCTCACCAGTAAACCAGAGATCTAAAATACTAAGCAAAGATTTGTTTTGTTTTTGTTTTTCCTGGATGGTAGGACACCCAGACATAAGAAACTAAACACAACTGAAATATAAGTTTTAGTGAACTGCGTGCAACATTCAGTGAATGTTCTTGTGTGTTATAAAGTTAATTTTAAGATCTTTGAGTAGTGTTTCCTGTATTTGACCACAGGCTCTAAGAGCACTCTAACTGAACATGCTAAACCAATTAGAGATCCCTCCATTTTTAACTTAATTTGACAGAAGGTGTTAGCTTTGAAATGAACAGAGCAGCTATGGCTGAGTGGTTAGAGCAGTAGTCCTTCAACGCAAAAGTTGGGTGTTTGAATCCACCAGCAATCACATGCCGAAGTGTCCCTGAGCAAGACACTGAACCCCTCATTGCCTCTGATGTGTGTCTCATCAGTGTATGAATGTGATAAAGCTCTGATTAATATTATTCTTTGGTATGTGGCAATACAAACCATGCCTTGATACACGGTCTGGCTGACCACAACAAAGGCCACTCTAAAATGTGCAGTTTTATCACACACCACAATGCCACAGATTCACCTGTGAGGTGGATGGATTATGTCAGCAAAAGAGAAGTGCTCGCTGACACAGATTTACACAAATGTGTGAACAATATTTGATAGATAAAGGCCCGTTGTGTACAAAAAAAGGTCTTAGATCTTTGAGGTCAGCTCATGGAAAATGGACGCAAATACAAACGTAGCATTTATTTATTTAATTACAAAATGAACAATAAAGACTAAATTGATAGTCTGCTT
>JBBPBX010006135.1:0-15615 GCA_038048925.1 Garcialebias charrua
AATCTGTCCTGCTGTACTGAACAGTCTTTCAATAGTCTTTCAATAATAGTCTTTCACTTTTGTGTTGTTGTTATTTCTTCACAGCTCACATCGTGGACTTTCCTCATGGATGGACGTGTGTCCACTCTGTCCTGCCTCTGTCGTCCAGGACATCAGTCCTGCCTGTCTCTGGTGTCCTTCCATCTGCCTCCATCCATCACCTGTGTCAACACCTTCTGCATGTATGACTGCTGCAAAAACAAACAAAAAAACACCTGTTCTGATGGACAGAACTGCTCACATCAGGACCACACCACTGAGCCCACACCTGGCCTAAAATGCTCCCATCATTCATGGTTGAGCACTGGCTAAGCAGTTCCATCTGATCCAGGTTTGAACTTGAGAAAAACATCAGTGTCTACCTACACTTCAGTCAAAGTAAGGACATTTTGTTTCCTTGTTTCCTTTTTCTGCTGCTTCTAGCTTTTTTTAGAGTTCATGGACTTTTTCATGCACATGGACTGCACACAAACACAAACACCACATGGACTGCACACAAACACAAACACCACATGGACTGCACTGGTTTCAAAAACATGATGGTTGCATGGATGTGATTTTCGGCTGATTTGGTGCTGATTCATGTCAATAAGCTGGTGCTGCTGCTGGATGGATGGATGGATGGATGAATGGATGGGAGTTCCTGCTGATTTGCTGGATTTTGATGTTAACAGCTCCTGCTCAAAGAGAAGTGTTCATGTTTCATGGTTGAACTCATTTGCAGATTATGGCTGAGAACTGTTCAGGAAGAGATTTGTACTGTACAGTATTTTGTATGCTTTGTCTGTGCTGGAAAAAACATTACAGTACTGTACCTGTACAGTACATGCTGTACTGGTTTTGTGTGTTTATGGATGAATGTGTGGTATAATGTGTTATGTAAGTGTTTGTAAATAAAGTTCTGTGCATGTTTATGGCACAGGATGTCCGCTTGTTCAGTCTCATGCCGTTAAATGTGTGTGCGTCGCTCCGTTAACGGTATAGCCGCGACCTACGTCAGAAATGCGGACCTACGACAGGCACGTGTTTTTGGTCCGCGAGATACGGCAGAATCGACCTAAGTCACACCCGTAGGTCCGGATCCCTGACGTAACTCGAGGATTCCCTGTATAGCCCCCCCTGGTGAAAATGTCACGAGCCGCCGCTGCCAATGAGGTACAATTTATTGTTTTATTTGTGTCTTTTACAGTATTTGTCTTTTATTTCTGTAAATTTTTATTTGTCGTGAACTAATTTAGGTCTGTGTTTCTTTTTAGTTCTGACGGCATTTTTGGGGAATTGTAAGTCACGTTTGTCTACAATAAATGTCTGTTAAAACCCAAGAACAACGTTGATCCATAATTGAACTTGAGAGGAGTAACAGTCAGAACTCATCCTTTCCTGCCGCTCCGTGCTACTGTCAGAACTCAGCCTTTCCTGCCGCACCGTGCTACAGTCAGAACGCACGCCTGGTCGTGTCGCAGTCAGAAGTCAAGCCTGCACGTCCACAGTGAGAAGCCAACGGTTGAGAAGTCAACGGCTGAGAGAACGCCTGCTAGTGCTGGAGTCCAGGAGCAGAGAGGAGCAGAGAGGAGCAGAGAGGAGCAGAGAAGAGCAGAGAGGAGGAGGGAAGCCCCCGCTACAGCTGGAGCCGAAGAGCACTCGCTGAACGGTGACGTCACTCTCTGTGATCAAAGGAAAACGCTGCACGGATCACCCGAAGGAGGCAGCCAGTGTCCAGGAGTTCAGCGTGGTTAATCTACTCAAGTAACACCTTTAAAATAAGTTAATGGTGAACAGTTGAACTAACCTAGCTAACTTTGAAGGGACTCTGTTAAGTGCTTAAAAGGGTAAAGTGCTGTGGTAAAAAACACAAGTTTAAAGGTTAAGAAATTGTTGTTTAATACAAAGGTGATTGTTACCAAGCTAATTTTAAGTGAATTACAGTACAAGTGTTTGACAAATTAAGTGTGAACAAAAGAAGGAAAAGTGTGCATTAAGTTGTATAATTTTGTTAGACATTGAAATACTGTATATTCAAAGGGTGGTATTTAAAAAGGAAATTAAACTCACACAACATTTAGGTTCATTTTGAAAAGAAAGGAAGAACAGAGGATTATTCAAGTTTATAAACACATTAAAGGGTAGTCTTTAAGCTAATTAAAACTACAGACTTTAATACAAGGACACCAACATTAAACTGAATTAATAAGGCCCAAAGTAAACAATGAGCAGCGAGAAAGCCATGCAAAAAGACTGTGATGCTGAAGCGGGGAGATGGAGCGAAGCTAGCTCCGTGTTTACCTCAACAGCCTCCCAAAGTTCTAAACAACCAAGAAGTGCACATTCAAGCTACTCAAGCAAGCTGTCTGTCAAAAGACAAGAAGCAGCAGCAGAACTGGCTGCAATGGAAGCTACTCTAAAGATGATGGAAGAAATGGAGTCTGAAAGAAAGAAACTCGAAGAGCTTGAATTAAAAAACAAGGAAAGGCTTGCAAAACAAGAAGCAGAGAACGCCGAAACTCAAAGAGCATTAGAGCAAAGGAGAAGAGAGCTTGAACGTTTAGAAACTGTAAAGCAAATGAACGCTGCCAAAGCACGGCTGAAAGTGTATGAGCAAGAATGCAACTCAGATGACGAAATATCAGGGCTTCTGCATGGTACGAGCAAACCAAGGACCACATCAAATCCAATAAGCCAACCTGAACCAAAGCTTGCATCTTCAAACCTCAATCCAAGTGCACAACCATTTATTAGGTCACAAGTCACCTCAAGTCAGCAACCTAGTTATGCCACACAAGAAGATGGAATAATGGTACTAGCTAAGGTTTTAGCAGAGTCCATTAACGTTAGCCGTCTACCAGTTCCAGAACCCGCTGTTTTCAGTGGTGATCCTATCAAGTACAAGGACTGGAAAATTTCTTTTCAAATGCTTATTGAAAGAAAGAACATCCCAGTAAGTGAAAAGATTTACTACCTTCGAAAGTATGTTGGTGGTCCCGCAAGAAAGGCTATCGAAGGTTACTTCCTGCTGGAAACAGATTTGGCATACCACACAGCTTGGAACACTCTGGAGGAAAGATATGGAAGTTCATTTATGATCGCCAAAGCCTTCAGAGATAAGCTTTCATCATGGCCGAAAATTGGACCAAGGGACAGTACTGAACTAAGAGAGTTCTCAGACTTTCTCAGGAGCTGTGAAGCAGCAATGTCTCAGATAACAAGTCTTGAAGTTCTAAATGACTGTAGTGAGAACCAGAGAATGCTCAGCAAGCTTCCTGATTGGCTTACAGCAAGATGGAATAGAAAAGTCATTCAGATTGAAGAGGAGTATGGTTCATTTCCAACATTTAGCAACTTTGTTGACTTTATCACAAGAGAGGCCAAGATAGCGTGCAACCCAGTGACATCACTACATGCACTTAAAGCAAATGACTCAGAAAAGCTGAAACCCTTAAAGGCTCAAAGTGTTGGAGCAAAGGTGTTTGCAAGCAGCTCAGAAGAGAAAACAGAAACAAACAAATGTGTATTCTGTGAAAAATTAAATCACAGCATTCACACATGTCGAAAGTTTATGGAAAAGACGCTAGTTGAAAGAGTGGAGTTTGTGAAGTTAAAAGGACTGTGTTTCGGATGTCTCAGCTTTGGACACCTGTCCAAGAAATGTGAAAGAAGGAATATCTGTAACACCTGCAAGGGAAAACACCCAACGTGCCTACATGAAGAACGAGACAAAGAATTCAAAAGAAATAAGGACAGAGATAAAGAACAAAGAGAAATTAAAGGGATGAAAGAAGCCAGGGAAACCAAACAAACCAAAGAACAAAGTAAAGAAACTTTAAGTGAGGCAATCTCAAACCGTGTGATCCAAGGTGACAAGAGTGATCTCACATCTACAGTGATTCCAGTTTGGTTATCCACAGTAAGCAACCCAGAACAAGAAATGCTAGTATACGCCCTTCTGGACACTCAGAGCGACACTACATTTGTTTTGCAAGAAAAGGCAGACGTTCTGGATACAGAAAAGAGAGATGTAAAGTTAAAGCTCTCTACATTGTCATACAAAGAGGAAGTTGTTCCAAGTCAAAGGATCTCAGGGCTACAAATCAGAGGTTTCTACTCATCAAAGAAAATCTCCCTTCCTACTACCTACACAAGAGAGTTCATCCCTGCCAATTTAAACCATATTCCCACTCCCAAGACGGCGAGAGCATGGCCACATTTGGAGCACCTCGCTGATGAAATAGCACCTCTAATTGAATGCGATGTTGGTCTGCTGATAGGTTATAACTGTTCACAAGCACTGGTACCTAGAGCAGTTGTGTCAGGAAAAGACAATGAGCCTTTTGGCCAAAAGACAGATCTCGGCTGGACAATAGTTGGAGGTGTTGATCCTTGTGTGAACTATGGAGACATTATTGGATGCAGTCACAGGAGTATTGTCAAAGAAGTGCACTACGTTTGTCGCACCCAAGTCAAAGAAGTTGTCACACCATCAGATGTGATCAAAGTGCTTGAGGCTGATTTCACTGAAAAGAAAGTAGAAGATTCTCACCTCTCTCAAGAGGATTTACGCTTCACTTCAACAAGTTTTCTCTGGCAAGAAGAGCTTCCCAATAAAGAGGCTAAGGTGGGAGAACTTCAATCAGAGGACCCCAAAGTATGCAAAGTAGTTGTACACCATACGTCGTCAAGGGTGGATTCTCTGGCAGAACGTTTTGTGAAATTCTCCAGCTGGTCAAAACTAGTCAAGGCTATTGCAAGACTTATCAGATTTGGAAGAGAGTTTAAGAAGAAGCAAAGAAAAACCCACGAAGCCACAAGTCTTGAAGAAAGACAAGAAGCTGAACTTAGAATCATAACCATGGTACAAGGGTCAGTCTTCTCCAAAGAAATCAAGGAACTTCAGTCCCGAAAAGAGTTAACTGAAGACAAGACAAACAGACTCTATCGACTCAATCCCTTCCTGGACCACAAGGGCGTCCTCCGAGTGGGAGGTAGATCAGAGCAAGCTACGTTACATCCACACGTCAAGTATCCAGCTATTTTACCAAAGAACAACCACGTCACAAGGTTGCTGATTGATCACTATCATCAACGAGTGAAACATCAAGGTCGAGGCATGACAATAAATGAGCTAAGAGCAAACGGCATTTGGATAGTTGGATGTAGTCGAGCAGTAGGCTCATATATCTACAACTGTGTGAAATGCAGGAAATTCAGACGTGAGACTACAGCAAAAACTAAATGGCAAAGAACAAGGAGAAATGCTAAAGTCAATGACACAGTGATTGTGCAAGATGACACAGAGCCTAGAAACAAGTGGAAACTCGCTAAGGTCACAGCGGTGTATCCAAGTGAAGATGGATGTGTTCGCAAGGTGCAGCAGTTGATCAGTGACTCTGTATTAGATTGTCATGGAAAGAGACTCAAACAAGTACATTTGGACAGGCCTATTCATAAGACAGTTACACTGCTAGAGGCAGAATAGACCCACTCACAAGTTCATAATAGAGTTATAATAGAAATCACAAGTGATTTGGTGGGAGTGTAGCTGCCATCAAGGGCAGATCTCATTTTATGCATTATTCATCCATCCATCCATCCATCTTCTTCCGCTTATCCGGGGTCGGGTCGCGGGGGTAGCAGCCTAAGTAGGGAGGCCCAGACTTCCCTCTCCCCAGCCACTTGGAGCAGCTCCTCCGGGGGAATCCCAAGGCGTTCCCAGGCCAGCCGAGAAACATAGTCCCTCCAGCGCGTCCTGGGTCTTCCTCTGGGTCTCCTCCCGGTGGGACGTGCCCGGAACACCTCACCAGGGAGGCGTCCAGGAGGCATCCTAACCAGATGCCCGAGCCACCTCAACTGGCTCCTCTCGATGTGGAGAAGCAGCGGCTCTACTCCGAGTCCCTCCCGGATGACTGAGCTTCTCACCCTATCTCTAAGGGAGAGTCCAGCCACCCTGCGGAGAAAACTCATTTCAGCCGCTTGTATCCGAGATCTTGTTCTTTCGGTCATAACCCAAAGCTCATGACCATAGATGAGGGTGGGAACGTAGATCGATCGGTAAATTGAGAGCTTTGCCTTTTGACTCAGCTCTCTCTTCACCACGACAGACCGGTACAGCGCCCGCTTCACTGCGGACGCTGCACCTATCCGCCTATCGATCTCACGCTCCAGTTTTCCCTCATTCGTGAACAAGATCCCGAGATACTTAAACTCCTCCACTTGGGGCAGGACCTCCTCCCCGACCCGGAGAGGGCATGCTACCCTTTTCCGGCTCAAGACCATGGCCTCGGATTTGGAGGAACTGATCCTCATCCCGGCCGCATCGCATTCAGCTGCAAACCGCTCCAGCGAAAGCTGTAGATCACGAGCTGATGAAGCCAATAGGACCACATCATCTGCAAAAAACAGAGAAGCGATTCTAAGGTCACCAAAACGGATCCTCTCAACACCTTGGCTGCGCCTAGAAATTCTGTCCATAAAAGTTATGAACAGAATCGGTGACAAAGGGCAACCTTGGCGGAGTCCAACTCTCACCGGAAACGAGCCTGACTTACTGCCGGCAATGCGGACCAAGCTCTGACACCGGTCGTACAGGGACCTAACAGCCCTTATCAAAGGGCCTGGTACCCCATACTCCCGGAGTACCCCCCACAGAACCCCCCGAGGGACGCGGTCGAATGCCTTCTCCAAGTCCACAAAACACATGTAAACTGGTTGGGCAAACTCCCACGCACCCTCCAGGACCCTCCAGGACCCTGCATTATTCAATATTCAGTTAAAGAGAGCAATAAATATTAGTGTTTAATATAAAACATTTAATAATCGATAAGTAACAACTTTCAGTAATTTATGTTGTTAAGGTTCATTTTTCTGTTAAAATGCATTGAAATGTACAGTATGGGGGAACGTATCTTTTGTTCCGCATGCCACGTTGTTTCCCTTGGCGTAAGATTGATTGACACAGTTGCCATGGAAACCGTTAGAGAACCGTTACTGCAGAAGAGACTACTACCGGTACAAGAAGTTTCCCCCTGAAGACAAAGGGGTGGTTTACGTTTCTTTGTAAGAAGAAGCTGTAGAAAATCGTCTTTATTCCTCTGGAGTTAATGTGGCCAATGAGGTATGATTTATTGTTTTATTTGTGTCTTTTACAGTACAGTATTTGTCTTTTATTTCTGTAAATCTTTATTTGCCGTGAACTAATTTAGGTCTGTGTTTCTTTTTAGTTCTGACGGCATTTATGGGGCATTAAGTTAAGTTGTCTACAATAAATGTCTGTTAAAACCCAAGAACGACGTTGATCCATAACTGAACTCGAGAGGAGTAACAACCGAGGCAGTGAATACTTTGGAAATGCAGCCAATTTTACCATTAAAATGAAAAGTTAGACTGAGACACTTTAAAAAAAAAATTTAAAAAAAACTTTAGTCAGCGAGATGGTTCTTTGAACAACTATCTGACATGGCTCGTTTCTTGATGTGAACAACGCAGAGCAAACAGCGAACTGCTCACCGACTGTCAGATCCATGTTGTGTCTTTCTCCCAGAGCTCGGAGTCTGTACAAGCAGCCACTCTGATAGTAGTATTGAAGGAACTGAACAAAGTCTACAAACACAGAAATGAGGAGAAAAAAACAAAAGTGCATGCATCATTTCACTGCTGGCTAACATTAATAAATTGTGGGACAAATGGCACAGTTGCACAGTGATTGTAGTCATAAATCAAAAAAGATTAAATATTTTTTTAAAAACTGGTATTTTACTGTAAAAACATGACTTCTCAAATGTATCAACGACAACTTGTGCTTTACAGATTTCAAATTTAATTAGGATTTCTCAGATGAGGACCTCGTCATCCATAAAGACGAGTACACTGATAAACAATTATTAATTTTACTAAAAATTGATTGACGTGAACTTGATTACACCAGTATAAACTAACTTTCATAGTATATTGCTTTTATTGACTATAAATTTCTAAATATTTTACCTTTATATAGGGATGCACGATATTGTCAGCATGGTATCGGCCAATATTAACGATAAATTTCAATTTCGGACATTCCATTAAAATAACTTGCCAATGTCAAAGGCGCTGTTTTTACCTGCAGCGGCAGCACAACGTGATGACGTCACGTGCGTCTACCCGATCTCACGGCCGAGAGGAAAATTAAAAATGTCGGCCGTGTGGAAGTTTTATTTTTCGTTGGTGAGGATGTCGGATTCTGAAGATTTATGGACTACGTTGAGCCTCGCTACATCGTCCGCAGTTTGAGATGTTTTTCCAACGAAACGTTACCCAAGTTACAAGCCGTCATTTCCAACGTCATTGAGAAGCTAATAGCCGATAGCAAAACTTGTTGGGTGAGTTTTACCACAGACATTTGGACGTAGTGCTAGCCCCGTTAGCATGATTAGTCTTAGACGGCACAATGGATAAGACAAAAACTTTGAACTTCAAAAGTCTGTCTTTCATGCACAGGAGTGCAGAGGATCCCACACTGCAGCTAGGAACCTGGAACAAGCCTCCACAAGTGAGACAGCATCGCAGGTGACTAATGCTAATAAATAACATTTAACACTTTTCATTTAATATAAGTTAAAGTGCTATGCATATCATATGGCTGTTACTGAATATATGTCACCAGCTCTTACAGCTGTTGCACAATTTTTGTAGCAAATAAGCCTAAATAAGAGGGCTATGTTCTGACAAAGGAACGTATATAAAATATCGGTTATCGGCCGAATAAGTTTTAACATATTGGCCAAAAATCCAACATTGTGCATCCCTACCTTTATATCGTCAAAAATGTTAAAATTATTATTCACATTTTCAAGGTAGTGATTATCCTGTAACTCAGACAGAATGTTTTCAAAATGGGACAAAAATAATCTCTGTTCAGCAGCACAACTCATGTTCACACTGCCATGTTTTAAGATGAGGGGTCACACGCTCATGTTGCTTCATGCTAAAAGGGACAAAAGTCAAATCACTCAGTGATAAAATCACATTGAACCACCAACTGCAGGGCAGAATCAGAAAACAGAGTGAATATCTTACTTTGGTAGAGATTGTAGGATAGAAACTGGTTTCTGAACATATGGTAGAGAGCTCCGTCAGGCCTGCGAACAATAATGAAAGTCAGGTCAGCACATACTGCAGAATAAGAAACAGACAGTGAGTGTGTACTTAAAAACATTACCAGCTGGTAAGTGTGTAAAAGTAAAAACATGCCTCACCAGGTGAGCATGACTCCAGACAGGAAGGTTGACACATAGTGGTGGAAAACCCACCAACCTTTAATCCTGGAATGGCACACTCGCATTACAGGGTGCAAGATTACAACACAGTTTATAGTTCATAAAAATCCAGATCAAGTTCTGAAGGTTTGCAAGGTAAGCAAATTAAATGTGTGCACAATTAAGAAATAAACTGTCAATGTCACAAAAGTATGACTAGGACAACAAAGTCACGGACCTTGAGCCGTTGTTTATGAGGATACTTTCCCTGATGGTGAGTGTGCAGTAATACCACACCAACAGGAAGTTGAACAGAGCATCCAGGACTCTGGAACAACAGCAGAAATGCAGAGTGGTATGTTCCATCATAACAACGCTACAACTCAGACTTTAAACGCTATCTAATGCTTTACGAAATGTTGTCACATTTATATATAAAAGCAGTTTGGCTAACAAAGTCATGTGTAGCAGCTGTATTTAAAATAACGACAACTTTCACTCAGCCAACATAAACAAAGCGCTGGGAAATATTACCTGTAGCTGAACAAAAAGCCACACGTGAAAGAAAACACGAAGAGGATGACCGTGAGGACCAGTTTAAACTTCTCATATTCATCTTTGTAAGCAAACCTTTGTTGGAAAAAGAGAGGGTTGTTAATATTGTGGGGGTAAATCTGCCACCTGATGAGAAATTTCTATCTGCGGGAACGCAAGCGTCAACATGACTTACTTCGCCTGTTTGTTCAGGAGTGTTACGTTGACGTTTCCAAGAACAAGAGTGAGGTATAACCTACACAGGAGGAGGCATTATTAAAAAGTAACGTTGAAATTATAGGGACATTAAATCACAACGCAGAACAGATCCATACCCGTTCTTCTTTGGAAGAAAAGCTTCCATCTCACAGAAAGCATTTGTTTTGTCTTTAACGGATTCTTCAATTTCAGTGATGGAGTCCAGCTGCTCTGGGCTTAGTTTTAACGGTGGATTGTTTTCTTTGCATCTATATGTGGGAACAATTTGACATGTTTACACGCCACATCTATACGTAATCATCAACATTTACAAATTTAATTTGCCTTGATTTGGTTTCACCGTTCAAAGAGTGTCACGAATCCTTACTATTTTCCAACTCACCAACCTGCAAAGGTTCTGAAGGACTACAAGTTTACTTAAACGCTCACTCAAGCACTGTTAAAATATTAATAATGATGCAAATCAGATGCAGACATAACCCTGAACAAAACCATTAGCAGCACTTGCTCTTTTAGTGAAGAGGTAAGCTCTTTCAGTTTCTTCCTCTGTCGTGCAATAGCACCGGAGCAGCTGTTTTGGAGTTTGGTCACTTCTTCAAGCTTCTGCATGTACAGACGATGGGTGTCCTGGGGGCAAAAACAGAAACAGAATGAAGTAAAGAAAACTGTGTTGCACAAATATTCAAACTTTAAAATAATAAAAAGTGTATAAAAGGGATTAGTTACAGGTACATAAATACTTGTCACATTACTCTTTAAAATCAGCTTGGAGTAATTTTTATTTTACATTATAATTGTGGATGCATGTAATGCAGTGAACAGAACAGTGTGTCCCTATGAAATGTTTGTTGACAAAAAAATATAAAAAGAAAAGGCACGGAATGAGCCAATTAGTTCCATAATTTAGGATTTTGGCAATTCTTGAACGAATATTTCTGAATTAAATTACAGTTACTTTGTATTTTTACACATTATTGACGTTTTCGTTTATCTTATTTTGTTTATCATTTAGCCTACACATGTCAATAATCCCTTGCTGCTAAATGAGTGGGGGCGGACACCGTCCATTGTTTTCTCACAGCTGTTAGCTTACAGCGGCTAATGACGGGAGCATTCCAATAAGATAAGCTTTACCTGAATTTGTTGGTAGTCTTTCTCTAAATCGTCCCACTCCCGCAGGCATTCGGATAAATTCGCTGGACTGAACATTTCTGCTGTCGCGTTTGGAAACCTTGCCGAGTTGAGCCCCGATCTGCTGTAGCGCCAATAGTGTCAAAATTCTAGGCTATCAACAGGAAACACTTTTCATGTTTAATGCCTTCAAAACAAAAATTAATTAAAACGGATGTCTCGTTTGAATGTTATTCCTCAACTTTAAACATTTTTATTAAATATTTTATTTTTAAAAATCGTATAGAAAACTGCTTCAGCTGCCATTTTTATACTCAGAAAAAGAAAGAACTTGTCTTTTTTGTATGAGCTAAGTATGTATAACTTTATTTTGAAAGTCATATCCGGTCTATCTTTCCTAACATTATTGCGTCATGTTTGGAAGGTGTCCAATCAAATTTTACGCTTGGAAAACGTGATCTTGCTTTAACCAATCAGGGCCAAGAGATTTTAAATGCATTTTACCCACCAAAACACATAAAAGTTACTCCTAATCTTTCATTTGTTATTTAAATGTCTAAAGATGTATGATACTAGTCTTGAATCAAAATAATAATAATAATTTTTGTAATTAACATGCACATTACTAGGCTAATTTGAATTCAAGTCATAAAATTTTATATCCTGAAAAAATAAAAAAAATAAAAAAAATGCTAAACTGTTAGTTTTTTTGATGCTAGATAAACTGTTTCTTCTTCCTGCTCCTTCTCGTGCACATTTTGTCCTGAGCCTTTTTATGTGCAAGTAAGTGTATGTTCGAAATAAAAGAATAAATATAGAGTTTAGTAGAACTTACTTTCATAGAGTTGACATGTAAAACAGACCAAAAATAATTTCTCGATTTTATTAAAGCTATGTATACCATTTCTAAACAAAACGGACAAATGTATATTCAAATAATTTTATTCAAACTTCATCGAGAAATTTAGCTGCATCTCCCATTTGTTGTTTCTATTAATTAAATGGAGTTTTGGACAAATCAGTCTGTTTCACTCCTGTGATGTGAAGCTCCCAGTCAGAAAGCTGCTGCAGAAACCCAGTGTTTGGCCTCATGGAGGATTTACATTTGAGCATGTATCTCCAGGCCTCCTGAAAAAAAATATTTAAAGTCAGGTTTCACTAGCACCTATAAAAACACCCATTTAAGGACATAACTTTACTTTCATATCTTTTAATAGATAGTAGCTTATTTTTCCCACCAATTTAGCTATGCTTTGTTTTCTATAGCTGTTTCTTTTTTTTCCGTTTTTTTTTTTTTTTAGCAAAACACAGCATCAAACCACATCATTCATTCAACCTTTATTTAGTCAGGTAAATCTTATTGAGCCTCATGGGCTCATTTACGAAAGCGACCTGCTAAAACTAAAGAACGATGAACAGCAATGGTAGAATTTCCTTAAACAATAAACAATAGAAAAACAAAAGAGAAAAAAACAAAAGAGAGAAATACATTTTTTTTAACAAAGTATCAAAAAACTAGCTAAAACATTATAAGGTAGATGTATAAAATCTATCTGTATAAAATATATAAAATCTATCAGAATTTTTATATTTTAATTGAAGCTTTTCTATTCTAAAATAAAACCAAGTAGCAATGTAATTATCACGATGTGGCCGGCATATAATTAGAGAAAGATGATATTCTGATTTAGAACGATAACTTTAATTTAAGAGCTTAATAACAGTTAAAAAAAATAATAATAATAATTTGTAAGTAAACGTAGTGAATCCCACTTGCCTCCAATGAGTATTTAAAGTGTTGCATGAGGAAAGCGATGGCCACAGCGCT
This sequence comes from Garcialebias charrua, assembly GCA_038048925.1. Classification (NCBI taxonomy): domain Eukaryota; kingdom Metazoa; phylum Chordata; class Actinopteri; order Cyprinodontiformes; family Rivulidae; genus Garcialebias; species Garcialebias charrua. The sequence continues at coordinate 12,976 of JBBPBX010006135.1, forward strand.
ACTGCGGCTTCTGCCCTGCCTGGAAACTATCAGGACATGAGCTCTAACTTTGATGTGTGAATCTGAAAATATGAGACAACATTAGAAGCTGTTTACTTTGAACGTGTACAAGTGACAATATCTAAAAAGTATCGAGCAAAGACAAAGTAAAAGCAATCAATAAAGCTCAATAAAAGCTTAAAACAGTCATCACATCATATTCAAATACGACATTGAACCTTTTTATTGCTAAAACACATTGACTGTTTAGTTCAAGTTCAAATGTTTGTGGTTAGTAATATACTGTAAAAGTAGCATCAAAACATGATGAGGTGTGGGAAAAAAAAACACATTGGTCAATTAGTTCGTCTTCAGAGAGCAGCGAAGGCATGAACACTCACATAAAGTTAAAATAATTAAATATTTTGAATATGACAGTCTGTCCAGAAACACCTTTTCAATATATAATCAGTTTTATGATACTGCACACAAACCCAACTGACTTTCACAAAAATTTGTTTAATTTTATATTACATACTATAGGGCTGAACAATTAATTGCATTTGCAATAATATCGCAATATGATAAAATGAGATTTTCTAATCGCGAAGGCTGCAATTTGACTGGTCACGTGACACAAATCTTTATCAACACTTAAAAAAACACCACAAAGACATTTACAATGGTTGCATGGCTAGAATGACAACAACCAGTGCTTCAACTTCAAGTAAGCAAAGTATCAGCCGACAGGGATCACTGACCGAACTGTTTGAACTTCAAACAGTATTTTTTAAAATATATATAATTTTTTATTTATTTATTAACTGTCGTGAAGTGGCGAGGGTGGGTGGGCTGCCACCCCCCTCCCTGGGCTGCCACCTTACCGTGGTGGAGGGGTTTGAGTGTCCCAATGATCCTAGGAGCTATGCTGTCAGGGGCTTCATGCCCCTAGTAGGGTCACCCAAGGCAGACAGGTCCTAGGTGAGGGACCAGACAAAGTGCAGCCCGAAGACCCCTTATGATGAGTAAAATAAATGGACAAAATGTTCCCTCGCCCGGACGCGGGTCACCGGGGCCCCACTCTGGAGCCAGGCCCGGAGGTGGGGCACGTTGGCGAGCGCCTGGTGGCCGGGCTTTCACCCATGGAGCTCGGCCGGGCACAGCCCGAAGAGGAGACGTGGGTCCCCCTTCCCATGGGCTCACCACCTATGGGAGGGGCCAAAGGGGTCGGGTGCAATGTGGGATGGGTGGTGGCCGAGGGCGGGGACCCTGGCGGTCTGATCCTCGGCTACAGAAGCTGGCCATTGGGACATGGAATGTCACCTCTCTGGTGGGGAAGGAGCCTGAGCTAGTGTGTGAGGTTGAGAGTTCCGACTAGAAATAGTCGGACTCACCTCAACGCATGGCTCTGGCTCTGGAACCAGTTTCCTTGAGAGGGGTTGGACACTCTTCCACTCTGGAGTTGCCCCTGGTGAGAGGCGCCGAGCAGGAGTGGGCATACTGGTTGCCCCCCATCTTGGTGCCTGTACGTTGGGGTTCACCCCGGTGAACGAGAGGGTAGCCTCCCTTCGCCTACGTGTGGGGGGACGGGCTCTGACTGTTGTTTGTGCCTATGCACCAAACGGCAGCTCAGACTACCCACCCTTTTTGGAGTCCTTGGAGGGGGTATTGGAGAGTGCGCCTCCTGGGGACTCCCTTGTTCTACTGGGGGACTTCAACGCTCACGTGGGCAATGACAGTGAGACCTGGAGGGGTGTGGTTGGGAGGAACGGCCCCCCTGATCTGAACCAGAGTGGTGTTCTGTTGTTGGACTTCTGTGCTCGTCATGGATTGTCCATAACGAACACCATGTTTAAGCATAAGGGTGTCCATATGTGCTCTTGGCACCAGGACACCCTAGGTCGCAGTTCGATGATCGACTTTGTTGTCGTCTCATCTGATCTGCGGCCGCATGTCCTGGACACTCGGGTGAAGAGAGGGGCGGAGCTGTCAACTGACCACTACCTGGTGGTGAGTTGGCTCCGATGGTGGGGGAGGATGCCGGTCAGACCTGGCAGACCCAAACGTATTGTGAGGGTCTGCTGGGAACGTCTGGCAGAGTCTCCCGTAAGACGGAGCTTTAACTCCCACCTCCGGGAGAGCTTTGAACACGTTCCGAGGGAGGCGGGGGACATTGAGTCCGAGTGGGCCATGTTCCGCGCCTCTATTGTCGAGGCAGCTTATCAGAGTTGTGGCCGCAAGGTTGTTGGTGCCTGTCGTGGTGGCAACCCTCGAACCCGGTGGTGGACACCGGCGGTGAGGGATGCTGTCAGGCTGAAGAAGGAGTCCTATTGGGCCTTTTTGGCCTGTGGGACCCCGGAAGCAGCAGATAGGTACCGACAGTCCAAGCGGCATGCGGCTCGGGTGGTTGCTGAGGCAAAAACTCGGGCGTGGGAGGAGTTCGGAGAGGCCATGGAGAATGACTTCCGTACGGCTTCGAGGCGATTCTGGTCCACCATCCGGCGTCTCAGGGGGGGGAAGCGGTACGCGACCAACACCATTTATGGTGGGGATGGCGTGCTGTTGACCTCAACTCGGGATGTTGTGAGTCGGTGGGCGGAATACTTCGAAGACCTCCTCAATCCTACTGGCACGTCTTCCACTGAGGAAGCGGAGCCTGGG
>JBBPBX010006135.1:25255-48739 GCA_038048925.1 Garcialebias charrua
TAGCTCGGTGGTCTGTGGTTGTATCAGGAAGGGCATCTGGTGTAAAAAATAATTGACAAGTATTTTGTGCACCTCAGTTCGCTGTGGTGACCCCTGATGAAGGGAGCAGCCGAAAGAAGAAGAAGAAAACGTTCATCATACATTTAAATTACATTCTTGGTGAGGAAAAACTGACAAGTTGTACAAACGTTTTCAAAGTAGAAGTTAAAGTTTTTAGTGCATCTGTGTGAACTTGACAGTCGGAGATTTGAGAGACTGTGTGTAGCTTAGAACCATCCATAATGTGTGATAATGTGTCCATTATCACCAATTGTTCATTCAACCCTTTTTTGAATAAGTGGTGATAATGGCAACATTATCATTAACATCACTATTGGCCTAACATGAGAATTTCTGCGATTCTGGGAATGTTTGGAGTCTTGTGTGGATGGAAATACTTTACGAGGGGGGAATATCAATTTATTTTTATTTCAATTTTTCAAAACTTCCCTTTGTATCTAAGATCTTGGAGAAAATGGTGTACAACCAATTAACAGCTTACTTAAACGACCACAACCTTCTTGAACTGTTTCAATCCGGTTTTAAAACTCGCCACAGTACTGAGTCAGCACTGTTCAAGGTTTGCAACTACCGTACATTCTCTTAGCCACAGACTCTGGTCACTGTGTAGTTTTGATACTGCTGGACCTAACCGCTGCCTTCGACACAGTGGACCATCAGAACCTCCTGTCTCGTCTGGAGAACTGGGTGGGCATTCAGGGTCCTGCTCTGCAGTGGTTTAGATCCTATTTAACAGAGAGAAGCTTTTGTGTGCGTCTGGGTTCTGTGGAGTCCTCTGTAGCACCTCTCACATGTGGAGTACCTCAGGGATCTATACTTGGCCCCCTTCTGTTTTCCCTTTATTTACTACCTCTGGGATATATTCTCCGGAAACATGGCATTTCTTTTCATTTTTATGCCGATGACAGCCAAATTTATGTTCCATTGAAACAAGGTAAACAATACTCCCTGAACCAACTTCTGGATTGTATGGCTGAAGTCAGAGCATGGATGTCTCACAACATTTTACATTTTAACGAGAAAAAGACTGAGGTCCTGTTATTTAAGCCCAGTGATGGTTCCAAAGTCCATGCTAATCTGGGTCCTTTAACAAAGCATCTGACCGAGACAGCAGACTGGGTGTGAGGCTGGACAGTGATTTTAAACTAGATGATCAGATTTAATCTGTGGTCAAGTTTTTATCACCTGAGACAACTGGCTAAGGTGAAAAACATTCCTGTCACAACATCATTTTGAGATTTTAATACATGCTTTCATGATTCACAACTCATCTGGACTATTGCAATTCACTTTATGTCGGTCTGAGCCAGTCATTACTGACTCGACTTCAACTGGTTCAGAATGCTGCTGCTCGCCTTTTAACTGGTACCAGGAAACGAGAACACATCACCCCTGTCTTAAAATCACTACACTGGCTCCCAGTTCATTTCCGGATTAATTTTAAGGTTCTTTTGTTTGTATTCAAATGTCTTCATGGTCTCGCCCCACAGTATCTGTCCGACCTTCTCCAGCCGTACATTCCCTCACGCTCTCTGAGGTCAGCAGATCAGCTGCTGTTGGTCGCCCCAAAGTCCAACAGGAGGCTGAGAGGTGACCGAGCATTCTCAGTTGCTGCCCCTAAACTGTGGAACAAGCTGCCTTTACATGTCAGACAAGTTGACTCACTTCCTGTTTTTAAATCTGCTCTGAAGATGCATTTTTTTCTCTTTGGCTTTTAACACAGCTTGAAATGTTGGTTTTACTGTTTTTAAGTTATTTGTTTTATAGTTTTTACTGTTTGCTGTTTTGATCTGGTAGTTCATCACTTTTATGGTAATTGTCGAGTTTAGTTTTATGCTTGTTTGTGTTGGTGTACAGCACTTTGGCCAACGGTGTTGTTTTAGAGTGCTTTATAAATAAAATTGTATTGTATGAGGAGAAACAAGTAGGCAAATGCAATAGAAAATATATTCAGCATTGCAACTGACCTCAGTATGAATGTTTTTGAATCATACTGGGGAGAAAGGCCAATCAAAAAGACCCAGCAAATAGTCAACCTGAATAGATAATGACGCTGGTCATTATTATAGCCGACCCACTGTCATGTCACACTACCGGTAATAAGAGTATTTATGATGCAAATAGATAACATTTAAAAAGCAGAGGAGAAACTCATAGTAAAAAAAATTTTGTAACCTTGGCCACCCGTATTCTTTGTTTTCATTCTGCTGTCCATGCCATCTTCTCTGGTATTTAACTACAACCTCTGAAGAACATTTATAACCACTTACTGTACACAGAGAGTCTGATAGGCTGACTTGTCAAGTTGCTCACGGGATTCTCCACTGTGCACACATAGATGTCATCATCTGCCATCCGCACTCGGGTGATGGTCAGCAGCTTCTGATCAGGCGACAGCACAAATCTTGTCTCATTGGCCAGAGGCTTTCCACCTTTGAACCACCTGTATGTGGTCCTGGTCCCATTGTCGTGGGAGCAGTTGAGAATAATGTTTTCACTGAGCTCCAGTACTGATGAAGCTTCCATGTGGATATACGGTTTGGATATGGGCTCTAGGTAAAGATGAAAATTGACAATACTGTAGTTATATACGAAATTCAACATGGATTTAATGGAGCACAAGACATGTGCTTGGAGCCATGTTTTTTTCAATAAGAGTACTTTGATTTTCTCCGACAGTCCAAAAATATGCATGATGAGCTAACTGGCGATTGTAAATTGGTCCTAGGTGAGTGTGTGGTTCTTTGTTTCTATGTGGTCCTGTAACGACCTGTTCAGGGTGTATCCTGTCTCATGCCTGCTGATTGCTGGAAATTGGTACCAGGCTCCTACAACACTGAACAAAATAAGCAACTTTAAAAAAAAAAAAAGTGATTGTGTGGCTGAATATTTTACCAAGAAATTGAGTACTTCAAATAGAATTTTGACCATGAAGGCATCATTTGTGGAATTATAAAATATGTCATTTTAAATGACAAATAAATGATAAATAGTCTAATTTAATTAAGTTTTTGTACCACAGAAAGTCATAAATATGTAGCTGCATGGTTCCTGGTTCACACTAATCACAGTGAAACGATGTACCGTACTTGCTGACAAAAACAATAGAGAATTGCTCAAGAGACTATTTCCTACCATCCACAGTGAGTGTGATGCTGCCCTCTCCTGTAAACACATCGTCTGTGATTGAGATCTCCACGTCATAAACTCCATCATCAGAGAGTCTGAGGTTGTGCAGAAGCAGCGTCCCATTCTCAAAGATCAGGATGCGATCTTGATACTCTGACCTCAAAGTCCCAATGATGACTGTTCCAATCGTCTGGACGACGGTAACAGACTTTTCCCTCTTGAGCTGCCACTTGATGACCGGCACATCCAGGCTGAGAGTATTGTAGCGGACCGACAGAAGGGCCTCCCCTCCGATTACTCCTCGAATCAGAGCGTTAGGGATGGTCATGTTCACCGCCAGCACGTCACCTGTGGAGAAACATAAACAGAGGTTCCAGAATTACCATACCATTTTATTTATAGAGCACAAGCAACAGCAACAAGGCCAACCAAAGTGCTGTACAGACAAACAAACAACAGGCAACACATAGGCAACATACAAAATGAAGTTAAAAAACAGAATATAGACATAAAATTGTCGCAGATAATAAATATAACGACTAAACACAGATCATCTGGTGTTGAAAGAAACGGAATAGTAGTGGATTTTTAAACGGGAAAACCGAGAGGGCCCCTCCCTCTCGGTTTTCCCGTTTAAAAATCCACTACTATTCCGTCCCATTATTTGTTACGACCCGAAGGCACGTAGCACACAAGGACACCAGACACAGAAAGGATGTTAAAAAAAACAATGTTTATTTCAGGCTCTCTGGAGTCTGTGTCCTAAAAAAAAGGTGATTAAAGAAAAAAGTTGGACTTCTCAAAAACCAGCTTCTGGATGATTAATAAAAAACTCAAAGTCCAGCAGGACACTCACGGCTCTTGGTTTGGTCTGACGAGCAGAGGTAACTCGTTCCAGAGTCTTGGGCCTGCTATAGACTGCGCTTAAGACGAGTTCCTGGAACTGTGAGAACTAACTGGTCCGCTGACCTCAGAGAACGTGGTGGGACATACGGGTGTAGCAAATCAGAGAGATGGGGGAGGTGATTTGTAGATATACAAGAGATAATTTGGAACTGGATTCGAAGATGAACCGGTAGCCAGTGCAGGGAGGCCAAGACTGGTGTAATGTGCTCTCTTTTGCCTGTACTGGTTAAAAATCGGGCTGCTGCGTTCTGGACCAGTTGTCGTGCAATGGTGGTCTGACTGGTACCAAACAGGAGTGAATTGCAGTAATCAAGCCTCGATGTAATAAATGCATGAATTACTGTCTCCAGGTTATTTTTTGATAATATGGGCTTCAGCTTAGACAGTCGCCTCAGCTGGAAAAACCAGGATTTAATGATCATATTTACATGGCTGTTAAGTTTCATGGAAGGATCCATTATCACTCCCAGATTTGTGACTTTTTGTTTTTCAGACAGGGGTATAGCAGAAAGGTCGATGCATTGGTTTGAGGTTGTGTCATTGGGAGGGAACAACATGGCTTCAGACTTCTTTTCATTGAAACTTAAGAAATTTAAAGCCATCCGGTCCCTGATGTCAGCCAGGCAGTCGAGCAGAGGTTGAATAGAGCATGTACCATTGTGTCTAGATTTGCATCTGCAGGTTCACCTGGTTATATCATAGGACGGCTGACACAGTAACTTTGAACTTGGACTGAGGGATCCTGTCCAACAGATCAGTTGGGCGTGTTGATTCCTGGTGACACAAACCTGCTCTTTGTCTTCTTTCTTCTTCTTTTAACGTTTCCATCTTCAGGGGTCACCACATTGAGCCATCCATCTCACTCTGTCCTCTGCATCCTCACTCCATCCTAGTACTACGGTGGCCCTGAGGTGCAAAACACATTCCATGTCCTATAACGGCATCCACACACTGTATCTCCTCTTTGGCCTTTTTCCTGGCAGCTGCATATCTAACATCTTTCTACCACTGTCCCTCCCCTGGACATGTCCAGACCATCTCAGTCTGGCCTCTCTAACTTTAAACCCACTCTTTGTAATTTAGTGGAAAGATTTAAAGACATTTCTTGGTTACCGTACTACTTTCTGCACTGGCATGTAACTTATTTGCATAGAGGCAGTAAACTTTGTTGCTTGTGTTGCTTATTTGTTTTCCGGGAAAACAAATACCCACAAGCAACAAAGTTTATATTATATTAAAAAATGAAGACATCATATCACTACGTCATTTACATGGAAGTCAGTTTGTATCTGTCATACAGAGCTGTCTGTTTCTGGGATGGGCCCGCTTGAACCAACAGAAGCTAGCTTTGTTGTTCAGATTTCCCTCTTGGCAGTTCATGAACAGAGCACTGGGAGAGATGCAAGCTTTGCAGAAGCACTGCAGCTCGGTGATTTTGCTGCCAAACACAACAGCAGCAGGACAATAATGATCACAGCTGAAAACATGTGAAAACACTGGTTCTGGAAGGGACAATTATTTTATTATTAACAAAGAGGGGCCACACAACGGTAAAAACTGATTATCTTATTACCGGTACTTTTTATGAGAGCTTAAAGTAAAGACATTGGGACGACTAAAAAAGTAAACAAGTACCGGCATTTAAAAACTTCTAATTGATGATATGAGAATGTGTTTACTGTGCTTTATTTGTATTTTGGTAAAATGGCCAACTTTAAAATGAAACAGTTAACACTTTAAAGCTCTGATACACGAAGAAAAATGGAAGAAAAAAAATCTTAATTTCATACATGAATTTTAACAATTTCTTTTAGATAAAAATGATCCATCAGATGGTGCATCCATCCATTCAAAGATGGAGCATTGCAAGTTCAGTATTACATGTACATTTCTTAAAAGCGACTTACCTGAACTGTTGAAACCGAAGCATAGCAATAAAATCTGGTAAATCGTTCTGGCTTTTGAAGAAGTGTCCTTCTCTGGCTGCATCTTGGGTAAAAAGCTTTGTTTTCCTCCCAGACAGTCAGCATGATTTCTGGCTCTGGGCTGGACGGAGGACACAAGTCGTTCATTCACTCTGTGCTGAGACTGAGGACGTGTTGTTCTCTGAAGCCTCTGGAGAACAGGACAACAGTGTGCATGTGTCTCCAGATCTTTATGTGGGTTCAGTTGGGGTTTGCACTTTTTGATCTTATTTAACAGTTTTCTTTTTTCAATTCATGAGTGTATATTTAAGTTTCCTTCAAAAACTGACTCATTGTTCGCCATAAAACTGCGCTTGATCAGACTGGATGGAAAAATGTACGAACAAATTTCAAGTCTTGTCAAAGACGAATTGAATTTTGGTGTGCACTTTTGACTGGACCGTTTTAACACATGAATGTGTTTTCTTGCAGGATTGGACCATCCATCTTCCCATCAACTTCCATGTCCTGGCTAAAGAAAGTCATTCCCACAGCGTGCTATCACCAACACGCTTCAGTGGAGTTAGTGTGCTCAGGATGGTGTGCAGTTTTTCCACATTTAGGTCTAAAAAATTTCAATTCTGGACACATCTAACTACAGCCATGTTTCCTTCATGGCTTGCAAACTTGATGTCTCAGTAGTTGCCTGTGTACACCCAAGCTGTGGATCACTGCTGTTCTTCAGTCACCAAAGGAGCTTCTTTGCCCCCATGGGCGTTTTTTTTGGCTTAATGCGGTCCTCACCCAGCCAGTTTAGGTGGAAAACCATATTTTGAGCAATGCTCTGTGAAATGTTCAGTTAGGGATATCGTTTTATAACCTAACCCCACTTTAAACTTCTCCACATTGTCATTGACCTGTTTGAAGTGCTCCTTGGTCTTCATAATGCTGTTTGATCAATAACGTTATGTAACAAACCTGTGAGGCACTCATAGAGCTGTATTTATACCAAGAATAAATTACACACCGATGTACTCCATTCAATAATTAGGTGACTTTTGAGGGCATCTTGCTCAGGTTTTTAAGTTTAGGGCATTAGAGCAAAATGTTAATAAAATCCCAGCAAAATACATACAAAATGTGGGAAAGTTCAGTGGGTACGAATTCTTTCCCAATGCAGTGCACCGGCACAATTAGAACAGAGAAAACTTTGTGGAATAAACAGAAGTAAAGCTTTATTTCAGTTTCAGAGTGGTAGAAGCAACGACACAACACAAACCACAACTGGACCACATGACGAGCCTACAGGTGTACGCACACGGTTTATATACCACACGATGCCATCAACTTGTTAGAATGACACAAGATTATTAAAACCTAAACCTGGCATTTGATCTGAGAGAATTCTTGGTCCTGTGAGTTGGGGTTTGGCTGGTTCATAAGTTTACACTGGCATGGATATCACACAAAATAAACATCAATATTCAGAAAAGGGTAATAATTGAAGCTACTGAATCAACAAAACATGTGGAGGTAGGTACACAATAAATAGGAATGGCAACGGGTGTATAAAGATGTGAGGAAGTTGCAGTAAACGGGACATTTAGACTAAACGAAGTGGCACAGGTGCGTTAGCAGCTGCTTGTGTTTTGGCAGTAATTATTAATTCCTAACCTAATTCATTAAATATTTTCTGCCATTCACATGTTGATGCTAAAACTACATTAATTAATGCACAAATGTCGCAGTTAAAAATTTCAGAATGCAACTTGCTGACTTGGGTTTCTGTATTAATAACGGGGAACATTTTAAAACTGGAAAGAGAAGAAAACGAAACATTTGAAGGCGGGGACATGGAAAATCTGCTATTTTAGACGGCGTGTGCCTCAAACTGATGGATAAAGGCAGGTGGGAAAGATTTTTGTAGGGCTTCCTGAAAATGCAACAATTTAGTTTTTTTTTTTAATGTATGCGTCTCTTGTTTGGATAAAACACACAAAAGCAAAGTGCACAATTTAGCAATTACGGTAAACCAAACCACAGCTTCTACGTTTGTTTTCTAACTTTTTGTGAATATTTGCAATAATTTTAGAACATTTCATTCAATTACGAAAACAAAAATGGCATCTAAATGCTGCACAAAATTTGAAAAAACGTATTAAATATGCTTTGTGTGTTCAAGTCATGACAGAAAAAACCTCAGTGGCTTCAGTTTGTTTCTTCTCATAAATGGCTGACAAATCAATGCTGGTGTCATCCTGAGGGCAATATCAGAAATAAATCTAAACCAACATACAAAATGAAAAACCTAAAAGCAATGGCCTAGTTGAAACTCAAATGGCGTTTTGTTGTTCTTGCTCAGGACAGTTTCACCATCAGTCACATTAAGACGGTCAGTTGCAGACGGAATGATGAACACGTCTTTTACTGGACAGTAAACTTAAATGGAGTGTAACAAAATAAATGAAAAAGCACTTTTAAACTGTGGAAAAGAAACTACAACAACAATCCCTAATACAGTTGCACTGACTGATAACAACCTATTGATTTGTTTTGGAGAAAAAAATAAAATACTCCAAATGTTTCAGATTAACGATCAATCACTGCTTAGATTCTCTTGTTCTGGCTGAAGATCAGACAAAATAAAGAAACACTCAAGTTTGTTGCCAGGACTGAAGGAGAGGAGCTGCTGTCGGGTCCGGTGGAGCAGATCAGTTCTTCAGTATGGAGTCGTACATCTGGTAGACGTACTGAGACACTTCCGGGGCCCGACACTTGAGCGACAGCTGTACAGAGAAAACAGATGTTTCGTTCAGATATGTGGCAAAGCTATGGTACCGGTAATCAATTTTCTTACAGAGGAAAAACTCCATTTATTAATGGGTACCGTATATGTCTTCTATAAATTTTAAATATTAATCAAGGATAAAAACCTAAGTTATCAAAATTCAATGCATCGTAACGGCTTCATGTTGTCTGCACTGTACCGTGTAATTTGGATTTCCAGGCTGAATGCGGAGCTCAGCTAAGATCCAGATGCCATTGGTTAGCTTCAGGGACTGGTACAGCATGTCCTGGCCTTCTACGTTTCTTTTGGCAATGGTGTAGATGTTGTTATTCTGCAGCCTCCCTGATACTGTGTCTGCAAGACCATAATCAGTATTACATCACCACATGATGCTATAATTTCATAAAGAATGAAAATGAAACCAGAAAACTCGCACACAAGAAGCTGCAAAAGGTACTAACACCAACATGTACAGGGACTAATGCAAGTCTGTTACTAAGGGGGAATTAATCCTATCAGGACTTTAATAAACTATGACCAGAATGTTCAGATTTCTCTAAAAATAGCAACATATTCGAATACTGGCTCAGGCTGCTTCTACGGTCAGCTCAGTGGGAGTTTGGTAGCCATTTCATCTGCCAGGAAAACAATGAAACAATTATCAGCAGCTTCTATATGAAAATAAGCAGCAATGCTGAATGGTTACAGCTAAAAAATGAGGAATCCAAAGATTAGCATGTGGGGAAAAAACAAGACAAAGAAAAATGTAAGCTCTTTTAGAGTGTAATGTGAAAGAAAACCTCCATATCAAGGCCACCCCAAAAAAAAAGGAATAAAACATAAGCCACCAAATGATTTTAGCAAAAAATAATTATAGGTAACAGAGTTTTCTCCTTTGTTTGTGAAGGAGTTGCCTACCTGCATTTAGATGACAGTCTTTTATCTGATACTGAAGCTCATTCTCATTGGGGATGTCCTTCCAGGTAGCCAAAAACACCTGTCGCTCTACAGAACATAAAACACGCAAATGTTAAATATTTATTGATGAGCTGACGTACGGAGGGAAGGAAATCACAAGTGTTTAAACATATCAAACATGCGGTACATGTTGTAATTACAGTAGTCCCTCGTTTATCGTTGGGGTTTAGGGGCCACCCCCTGTATGCGACAAGTGAAAAACCGCGACGTAGGGATAGTACCGTAAATTCCGGACTATAGGTCGCAGTTTTTTGCCTAATTTGCATGCCCTGCGATCTACAGAGGTGAGACCTGTTTATGGATTTTCCCCCATATTTTTAGACCAATTTTTGGCTCAGATATGAACGTTTTTCATTTTGGCAAAAAATGGTGCAGTACCACTTTTGTCCGCTAGGGTACACCGACCGGTCCCACCTCATGTGTCCAAAGGCAGCCTCCTCTGGTCGGACTGACACTGTCGCTGCCCGGCCTCCTGCTCTGGAGGTATGACTTCTGTTAGCTCAGTGTTTGTTAGCAAAAACGGTTACTATTTATCTAAATAACTCATGAACTACAGGACAGATTTTTATGAAACTTAACAGAACATAATTACTTGGTGGTCATTTACAAACTATTAGCTGCAGGAGATGTTTAGAGCTAAAAAAAAAAATTGATCTTTTAGCATCGTTGTTTGTTGTTAGCAGTTAGCTACCGTAAATGGATACTATTTAGATAAATAACTCATGATCTACAAGACAGATTTTTATGAAGCTTACAGAACGTAATTACTTGGTGGTCATTTACAAACGGTGACCTGTATGAGACATTTGAGCTAAAATTCGATTTATTTATCATTTATTTTCGCAGCGCACATGATGGTTTGGAAGAAGTCAAAGCGAAACAATTTAAATCCAGCAGATTTGACCATTTCGTGAATTTATTAAGGAACGGTTAAGCTCAGGAACACTTGTGCTATAATGTCAGCTAAGAATTTTCTTTTTTTTCAGCAAACAAATAATTGTTTTTACCGTGTTAATCTTGTAAAGTCCTTCCGTGCTCGCTCGCTTCTGTGGCCGCCATTTTCAGCAGGGCAAATGAGGCGCTGACGCGTCGCGTAGCGGTGACGCATAATACTGTAGATGCGACCTAAATAAAGGTGCGATCTGTTTATGGATTTTTCTAATTTATTCCCAATAATTGGACAAAGCGAACTATATAACGGAGCGACCTTTCAGGCGGAAAATACGGTAGTACAAGGTACTTACAACAAAATAGTAGTATGCACAGGTAGTAGTTTATTTTAGTATTTATATACATATATATTAAGGCTTTATAAACCATGCCCACATTCTTGCAATATTCTTAACAATGTTTCAAAACAAACTAAAACTTTTATCACAATATATTTCTTAGTTTTGGTCGATGACTATATCGATATAAACAATATAAAAGCCTCAGGAAAACTGTACAAATAAATTGATGTTCACCTTTTATTTTAAATAATGTAATATTTAAAATAAAGATTGTTTATTTAAAATATTACAGTATTTAAATTTAAATTATAGAGAAGTGCAGCAGGACAGCAAAGGGTTTAACCCTTCACGAAACTTCTGCAGCACGGAGCAGAAATGTGGGGGTGGAAGAGAACGGGGATCATGACACAGCAGGAGGGAGCTTCTCCCTGAACCAGCAGGCTCCACACAGGTGCCAAATCTTTTAAAATAATTTATTTTAAATGAACAATCCATGCCGCTCTTGCAGCTCATCCATCAATCAGCCAGTTGTGTGTCATGTCCAATCTTACTTGGAAAAACCGTGAAAGAGCAAGTCTGCGAAAGTCGAACTGCGACGTAGCGAGGGACTACTGTACATGTTGAAATTTGGTTTTAGTTTCTTATACAATGAAAATAAATCAAAAATATATTTATTAAGCTGAAATTATAAAGCTGCTTTCAGTACAACGTGAGGATTACCGGTATTTGAATAAAAAAATGCTACCTTACTCATTTTAGAAGATGATTTAGATTGTTATAGGACTGATGCTGTAATGCAAATCTTACCCATTTTTCCATCTTCAACAAAGAATACGCTCAGAGGGATAAGTACGCTGAAGTAGAACACGTCAATGTTGTTCTTTACAGCCACCTGTACGCAAGTAAACAAAGTAAATAAAAACATTGTATTGTTGCATGTTATAACCATGTGCATTCAATGTATATAGGCAAAAGACAAAAACTAAGATTTGTACATGAACTATTCAGCACATAATGATTCAATCCCAGAAAGAAACCACTGAAAGCAAAAACATGCATAAACCCAAAATGTTTGTGGTTAAACTTGTTTATCCCAGTCCCAAAGAGCTCCACAGTGACTGGTCTGAATGACTATAGACCGGTGGCCCTCACCCCGATAGTCGCTAAATGTTTTGAGAAACTGGTCATGTCCCACATCAAGGCAACCGTCAACATCAATGAGGACCCTCATCAATACGCATACCGTGAGAACCGATCAACAGAGGACGCCATTTCTTCCGTGGTCCACACTGCTCTCACCCACCTGGATCAGAAAGACTCATACGTGCGTCTGCTCTTTGTGGACTTCACATCTGCCTTCAACACCATGATCCCCCAAACTCTGATAGACAAACTATCTACACTTGGACTAAGCCCCTCTATTTGTAACTGGATACTAGACTTCTTAACAGATAGACCACAGTCCGTGAAGATCCACAACTTCTCCTCCTCCACCATAACCCTCAGCACTGGCTCTCCTCAGGGATGTGTGCTGAGCCCCCTTCTGTTCACTCTGCTCACATATGATTGTACAGCCACACTTCCAGGCTGTCATATTGTTAAGTTTGCAGATGATACAGCGGTGGTGGGATGCATTACAAACAATGATGAGTCCAGCTACAGACAGGAGGTGGAACACCTGGAGAGCTGGTGCAAAGAGAATAATCTTCACATGAATGTGAAGAAGACAAAGGAGATGATTGTGGACTTCAGAAGGAACAAACACACCCATGCCCCACTGAAAATAGGTGGGTCTGCAGTGGAAGTGGTCTCCAGCTACAAATACTTGGGTGTACACATGAATGATAACCTCAGCTGGAGCAACAACACCACCAGCCTGATCAAGAAAGGTCATCAGAGACTCTACTTCCTCAGACGGCTGAGACGAGCTGGTCTGAGCAGCCCAGTCCTCACCTCCTTCTACAGGTGTGCAGTGGAGAGCATCCTGTGCTCCAGCATCAACGTGTGGCATGGAGGCTGCACAGTTGAAGAGAGGAAAGCTCTGCAGAGAGTGGTGAAGGCTGCACAGAAGTCTGTTGGAGTCAGTCTCCCCACCATCACAGACATTTACACCTCCAGATGCAGGAAAAGAGCCACCTGCATCATGAAAGACCTCACTCATCCAGCACACTCACTCTTTGCCCCACTCCCCTCAGGACGGAGGTTGAGGAGCATCAAGTGTAGAACCACTAGACTGAGGAACAGCTTCTACCCTGAGGCTGTTAGACTCATGAATAAATAAAAATAAAATAAAAAATAAACACTGCAAAATATCACATCATACTGATGCTGATCTGTTTTCTTGTTGCTGTATTCATCTGTGTTCATCTGTGACCATCTGCTCATACAAACTCATGTTCGTGCTGCTGTGTATTACTAGTTGATGCTTTTCTTAGTTAGCTGTGTATTACTAGTTGATGCTTTTCTTAGTTAGCTGTGTATTACTAGTTGATGCTTTTCTTAGTTAGTTCTAGATGTTATTACTGTTTTTCTCTTTCATTTGTTGTTGGATGTAACTGGGACCTCGTGTACATAATCTCGTTTTCATCTCATGTACCACATGCGGTGCAAATGACAATAAAGACTCTCTGACTCTGACTCTTATTATTATTTTTGGTGGGGGGAGGCAGGAGCCAGCAGAAAATGTAAAAAGTGGTGAATAAATTGACTTTTTTTAAAACAAACTTCAACAATTTTCCTACAGTCTTTTTCAAGGTCTTTCAAGAATCTTCTGTAGGTTTGGCAAATTGTTCACTCATTTTTTTTGTCCAATCCTTTTGCTCGAGGATATTTAGCCTGTCACAATAACAAATTTTGCTGGGCGATTGTCTCAGAAATTATTGCGATACACGATAATATTGTTTGAATTTGACAATAATTAGTAATTATTGTCACATTTAAGAAGAAATATTGGTTAATTTTATTTTGAGTGTAGTATCTTTTTTGACCACAAGATGGCTGTATAAGATTGTTTGAACCGAAAGATAGATAGTGAAGGAGCGAGCAGTTTGTCTCTTTAAGAAAAATGGGAGGGAAGCCCCTTGACGTGACATGGGCTGTCTCTCCTTCCTTTTATTCTGTTCTCAAAATAAAAAGAAGCTGCTACCACAAACAACAACACATGTCTCCAGGAGTACTCAGACACTGTATGCTCATACATCACAAAATGCATTGATGATGTTACCAACATCAAGACCATCACTGTTCGGGCAAATCAGAAGCCATGGCTGACAGCAGAGGTTTACAGACTCCTGAGAGCCAGGAATGCTGCCTTCACAGCGGGAGATCAGGTGGGCCTGAGGACAGCCAGAAACAACCTGGCCCGGGGCATCAGAAAGGCCAAGAAGCAGTATTCCAGGAAAATAGCTCACCGCTTCAAGGACAGCAAGGACACACGGAGTCTGTGGCAGGGAATACAGACCATCACTAACTACAAACCATCCCCCCAGACCTGTGACAGCACAACCTCCACGCTGAATGAACTGAATGACTTCTTTGCTCGGTTTGAGGCATGTAACAGCACACCTGCACAAAAACTCCCCCCCTCTCCTGATGGCCAGGTGCTGGCGCTGTCCTCAGACAGCGTGAGGCGATCATTCATCAAGATCAACGCACGGAAAGCTTCTGGTCCTGACAACATACCTGGTCGTGTGCTGAAGGACTGTGCAGGGGAACTCGCAGCGGTCTTCACAGACATCTTTAACATCTCGCTGAGTCAGGCCATCGTCCCCACCTGTTTCAAAGCCACAACCATCATACCTGTCCCAAAGAAGGCAACGCCCTCCTGCCTCAATGACTATCGTCCGGTAGCACTCACCCCCATCCTGATGAAGTGCTTCGAACGGCTAGTCATGAAAAACATCAAATCTGTCCTCCCTGCCTCCCTGGATCCCTTCCAATTTGCATATCGGTCTAATCGCTCAACCGACGATGCCATCTCCTCTGCCCTCCACACAGCTCTCACACATCTGGACACGAAAGACTCTTATGTTAGAATGCTGTTCATTGACTTCAGCTCGGCATTCAACACCATCATCCCCCAACAGCTCATCCTTAAACTGGACAGTCTGGGGCTGAACACCTCAATGTGTAACTGGCTGCTAGACTTCCTGACCGGGAGACCACAGGCAGTACGGGTCGGGAATAACACATCCAGCACCATCACATTGAATACAGGAGCCCCACAAGGATGTGTGCTGAGCCCCCTTCTATTCACCCTGCTAACACACGACTGCACACCATCGTACAGCTCCAACCACTTCATCAAGTTTGCGGACGACACAACAGTGGTGGGTCTCATCAGCAACAACGATGAGACGGACTACAGGGATGAGGTGAGCCGCCTGGCCTTGTGGTGCGGACACAACAATCTCACTCTCAACGTGGAGAAGACAAAAGAGATTGTTGTGGACTTCAGGAAGAGGGATGCCCAACATGCCCCTCTGACCATCAACAACACCACAGTGGAGAGAGTGGACAGCACCAAGTTCCTGGGAGTGCACGTCTCAGAGGACCTGTCCTGGAGCAGGAACACTGCATCACTGGCCAAGAAGGCTCACCAGCGCCTCTACTTTCTCCGCAAGCTGAATAGAGCTGGAGCTCCAACCCCCATCATGTGCACCTTCTACAGGGGCGCCATAGAAAGTGTCCTGACCAGCTGCATCACGGTGTGGTATGGTGCATGTACTGCATCCTGCCGAAAGAGCCTCCAGCGTATAGTGAGAGCAGCTGAGAAGATTGTCGGCACCTCCTTGCCCTCACTACAGGTAGTCCCCGACTTACGAGCGCTCTGACCTACGAGGTTCCGGACTTACGAGCTGGCGAATTTTTGGAAAAAACGCAAAAAATACCAAGTTTTTCTGTGTTTTTTCACCACAGTTCGTTAGCTAAACATGTGGACACACGTTTCCGATCATTTTTATGCACTCGTAAGCAGTTTTTCGATGAAAAACGAGTGTTTGTAGTCGCGCTAGCAAAACCGTTCCAACTTACGAGCGAAATTCCGGACTTACGAGACACGTGGCGGCCGTTCCGAATTACGAGATTTCCATGTTACGAGCAACTCGTTGTAACGGAACTCGCTCGTAAGTCGGGGACTACCTGTACAGGACTTACACAGCAACCGCCTCACTCGGAAAGCCCTCTGCATGGCAGGTGATTCCACACACCCACTACAGTACACAGCTGCTTCAGCCTGTTGCCATCGGGGAGGAGACTGAGGAGTCTCCAGGCTCGAACCAGCAGACTGAGAGACAGCTCTGTTCATCAGGCAGTCAGGATGCTTAACACTCTGCCAGCTCTGCCCTCCCTCCCACTTGTACTGCCTTAATCACAAAAAACTTTCACACATTACCACACAACACAAAGTTTTTAACACTGGACTCTGTGTCATCAATACGGGTCATTCACTCAACTCACGGTCATGTGCTCATTCAGTTTGCACTACTTCTCATATTTGCACTAATGTTTGTATTACATTACTGCCTATAGTCATACTACTGTTTACATTTACTGTTGACATTTATTACTACTGTTTACATTTATTACTACTGTTTACATCTAGACTTTTTATATCTACACTACTGCTGATATACAGTATATATTCTTTTTACTAGCCTTATTGCATAATGCCACTTTGTTTCTATACCAATATCAACTACCTCATACATATACTGTGTACATTAACCCCATATGCTGCTTTGTCACTCTTTACAAATGTCAAATGCCAGAACCTTCATTTATTTTATAGATATACTTTTTATACTTTATACTTCGGGACAGTATTACACTCTATTTCATTTTTGGTGTTGGTGAAACTTTTTATACTTTTATACTACTATGGAAAACTACTATGAAAAAACTCAGGACAGTATTACACTCTATTTCATTTTATCTTCTTCTTCTTCTTTCGGCTTTTCCCTTTTCAGGGGTCGCCACAGCGAGTCATCCTCCTCCACCTCACTCTGTCCTCTGCATCCTCTGTCCTCACTCCAACTACCTTCATGTCCTCTCTAACTGCATCCATATATCTCCTCTTTGGTCTCCCTCTTTGTCTTTTTCCTGGCAGCTGCATTTCTAACATCCTTCTACCAATATACCCACTGTCCCTCCTCTGGACATGTCCAAACCATCTCAGTCTGGCCTCCCTAACTTTATCTCCCAGTTGTTTAACATGTGCTGTACCTCTGATGATCTCATTCCTGATCTTATCCATCCTTGTCACTCCTAAGGAGAACCTCAGCATCTTCATTTCTGCCACTTCCAGTTCTTTCTCCTGTCTTTTTGTCAATGCCACTGTCTCCAGACCATACAACATAGCTGGTCTCACCACTGTCTTGTAAACTTTTCCTTTGACCTTTGCTGACACCTTTTTGTCACAAATCACTCCTGAAACTTTTCTCCATCCGCTCCATCCTGCCTGGACTCTCTTTTTCACCTCTTTACCACATTCCCCATTTTCCTGGACAGTGGACCCCAAGTACTTGAAGTCCTGCACCTTTTGCCCCTTTTCCACCGGTCGGCTCGGGTCGGATGTTATGTCATATGTGCGTCGCAGAGACCCCCTTTCATCCTTTTCCACCGGATATTTCGAGCGGAGCCGCGCGAGATTTCCTGAGATTTTCGGGCTGGGAGACGAGAGCTGTTTTTACGGAAGCGAGGGACGCGATCACTGCAGGACTTTTACATGATAAACACGGTAAAAACAATTATTATTTTTTAAATTTATAGCAAAGATGGGTCTTCAGCTGAACGTGTCCTTAATAAAATCACGTACTGCTCAAAACTGCAGGATTTTAAAAAAATAGGTTCGCCACGAGCAACACGCGGCGCGCGGGCGGCTTTATGTCTTTAAATGTAGCTCAATGAACAGATATAAAATATATTTCATAGCTGACTTTAATAGTACGAGGGCTCCTGAGCTTAACCACGCTTTAATATTGTCACGTATGGTCAAATGTGCTGCATTTAAAGTAGTTTCGCTTTGACTTTTTCCAAAACCTGTGTTTGCACAACGAAAATAAATTATAAAAATTCGAATTTTATTTCAAATAACTCCAACAGGATACATTTCGTATATGAACATGTTGTGATCACACTAGATTTTTTTGAAAAATATCAGCTTTGTGGTTTTTGATAGAATTGATAATATGTGATACAAAGTAGAAAATAATGGACGTAGGTTGACACATTTATGTCTATAAAACATTGAATTTTATTTCAAATAACTCCAACAGGATACATTTCGTATATGAACATGTTGTGATCACACTAGATTTTTTTGAAAAATATCAGCTTTGTGGTTTTTGATAGAATTGATAATATGTGATACAAAGTAGAAAATAATGGACGTAGGTTGACACATTTATGTCTATAAAACATTGAATTTTATTTCAAATAACTCCAACAGGATACATTTCGTATATGAACATGTTGTGATCACACTAGATTTTTTTGAAAAATATCAGCTTTGTGGTTTTTGATAGAATTGATAATATGTGATACAAAGTAGAAAATAATGGACGTAGGTTGACACATTTATGTCTATAAAACATTGAATTTTATTTCAAATAACTCCAACAGGATACATTTCGTATATGAACATGTTGTGATCACACTAGATTTTTTTGAAAAATATCAGCTTTGTGGTTTTTGATAGAATTGATAATATGTGATACAAAGTAGAAAATAATGGACGTAGGTTGACACATTTATGTCTATAAAACATTGAATTTTATTTCAAATAACTCCAACAGGATACATTTCGTATATGAACATGTTGTGATCACACTAGATTTTTTTGAAAAATATCAGCTTTGTGGTTTTTGATAGAATTGATAATATGTGATACAAAGTAGAAAATAATGGACGTAGGTTGACACATTTATGTCTATAAAACATTGAATTTTATTTCAAATAACTCCAACAGGATACATTTCGTATATGAACATGTTGTGATCACACTAGATTTTTTTGAAAAATATCAGCTATGTGGTTTTTGATAGAATTGATAATATGTGATACAAAGTAGAAAATAATGGACGTAGGTTGACACATTTATGTCTATAAAACATTGAATTTTATTTCAAATAACTCCAACAGGATACATTTCGTATATGAACATGTTGTGATCACACTAGATTTTTTTGAAAAATATCAGCTTTGTGGTTTTTGATAGAATTGATAATATGTGATACAAAGTAGAAAATAATGGACGTAGGTTGACACATTTATGTCTATAAAACATTGAATTTTATTTCAAATAACTCCAACAGGATACATTTCGTATATGAACATGTTGTGATCACACTAGATTTTTTTGAAAAATATCAGCTATGTGGTTTTTGATAGAATTGATAATATGTGATACAAAGTAGAAAATAATGGACGTAGGTTGACACATTTATGTCTATAAAACATTGAATTTTATTTCAAATAACTCCAACAGGATACATTTCGTATATGAACATGTTGTGATCACACTAGATTTTTTTGAAAAATATCAGCTATGTGGTTTTTGATAGAATTGATAATATGTGATACAAAGTAGAAAATAATGGACGTAGGTTGACACATTTATGTCTATAAAACATTGAATTTTATTTCAAATAACTCCAACAGGATACATTTCGTATATGAACATGTTGTGATCACACTAGATTTTTTTGAAAAATATCAGCTATGTGGTTTTTGATAGAATTGATAATATGTGATACAAAGTCTTTATTGTGTTCTTCTTCTAGTGGTGGCTAGTACTGTAGTAAATAGCTTGAGGAACACTACTGCCACCATGTGGTAAGACGAGTAGGATTCTGGACCCCGCCCACAGAAGGGGTACAAAAAAGCTGTGGAAACAGAACATAGATGTGACCCGACCCGAACTGAGCCGACCTGAGCCGATCCAACCCGAGCCGAGCCGAGCGGTGGAAAAGAGGCATTTGTGACCTCTGCTCCTTGTAGCCTCACTGTTCCACTGGCCTCCCTCTCATTCACACACATGTACTCTGTCTTACTACGGCTGACTTTCATTCCTCTTCTTTCAAGAGCATACCTCCACCTCTCCAAGTTCTCTTCCACTTGTTCCCTGTTCTCACCACAGATCACAATGTCATCTGCAAACATCATAGTCCATGGGGATTCCTGCCTGACCTCATCTGTTAGTCGGTCCATCACCAGAGCAAACAAGAAGGGGCTCAGAGCCGATCCTTGATGCAATCCCACCGCCACCTTGAAGCTATCTGTCACTCCCACAGCACATCTCACCACTGTCCTGCTGTCCTCATACATGTCCTGTACCAGTCTAACATACTTTTCTGCCACTCCAGATTTCCTCATGCAATACCACACCTCTTCTCTTGGTACCCTGTCATATGCTTTTTCTAAATCCACAAACACACAATGGAGTTCTTTCTGACCCTCTCTGTACTTCTCTATCAACATCCTCAAAGCAAAGATGGCATCTGTGGTGCTCTTTCTTGGCATGAAACCATACTGCTGCTCACAGATAGTCACATCTTGTCTAAGTCTTGCTTCCACAACTCTCTCATTAAATGTTGGTGTTGGTGAAACTTTTTATACTTTTTTACTACTATGGAAAACTACTATGCAAAAAAAACTCAGGACAGTACTAAACTTTTATTATTTCATTTTATGCTTGTTTATTAATTGTTTAGTGTTTAAATGGTTACTGTTGCACCGAGGGACTGAGAGAGAAATGCAATTTCAATCCTGTGTATGTCCTGTACATATTGCAGTTCTGACAATAAAGTTGACTTTGACTTTTGAAAATGGCGGACGCTCTGTGTGGTTTGAGCTCTTTAGCATAGCATTTTTCATCATCATCATCAACAACTTTATTTGTAAAGCGCTTTAACACAGCCACAGCTGAAACAAAGCGCTGGACACTAGCTACAAACAAGATAAAATTTAAAAAAAGCATAAAAACAGAACCACCAAACTAACACACAGTGAACTAAAAATTCAATTTAAAATACAATAAAATGACAAGTTAAACAGGTAAAATCAATAAAAATGAAGTAAAATCAAGTCTCAGTTGGGTTGAAGGCCAATGAGTAGAGATGTGTTTTCAAACGGGTTTTAAAAATGGACAGTGAGGGAGCCTGTCGAATGTGTAAAGGCAGAGCATTCCATAACTCAGGGCCACCAACAGAGAAGGCCCTGTCTCCTCGAAGCTTCCTCTTACTCCGTGGAATGACCAGGAGCAGCTGGTCAGCAGACCTGAGTGACCGGGATGGAGTGTAATGGTGTAGAAGCTCTGCCAAATAAGGGGGGGCAAGGTTGTTTAAAACCTTAAAAACAAACAAGAGAATTTTAAAATGAACTCTAAAATACACGGGCAGCCAGTGGAGAGAAGCCAGGACAGGTGTGATGTGCTCTCTTTTGCGTGTTCCAGTTGAAAGTCGTGCAGCAGCATTTTGCACCAACTGCAGACGTGCAAGTGAGGACTGGCTAACTCCAAGATAGAGAGAATTACAGTAATCCAGCTTTTACAAAGCTTTTAATATAAAATCAGTAAACAAGTTCTCAGCTTCTTTTTGCAGAGAAAACTTTACACGGCACGGGTTTCAATCGTGAATTTTGGAGCTTCGGCAAGACAGAGTTTTTTTTCCTGAGGTCGGCCTGTTAGCTTAGCTTGTAGCTTAGCTTCTCAGCTTAGCTGCTTTTAAAGATCCAAAAATGTGATTTTGGACAGTTAAAACAGATTTTAAAGAGAAAGGGAGGGGTCAGTGAAGAGCACCAGAGTTGAGTCTTTTGTCATCCAGTGTCCAGTAGAAAAAGAAAGAAAAAGCCAATAAATGAAAATGAGGTTGATAATTTTCATTTATCATGTGATTAATTGATTTATTGTTTATCGCGACAGGTCTAATTTAGCTAAATCATAAATCAAGCTCACTGTAAGCAAATTATACTAAACAACTTGAGACTTTTGTGCAGTTCTGTGTATATGACTCACAGTCAGTTGCACAGCTTTCTCTCACTAACTGCCTCCAACTAAGATTCATCAAGTGGTTAAACAGCTCCTGCTGAAAGCTGCGTTGTTCAGGTGATGGTCGCTGTTCAGCTACACAAACGTTGTGACACCTACCTGTAGATTATTGAGAGGATCCATCTTCATAACTGGCCCGATGGTGTTCAGAGGCAGAGAGGACTCGATACTCTGATTGGGCATCAGCGGAGTGTGAATAGGCAGAGGACTGGTGGGGATCACCCCAAAACTACAAAAAATAAATAAAAAATACACTGTTTTGAAAGCCAGTGTCATTCTCCAACATTTTCTAACAAACGTTTGTCTAAAGCTAGAAAGCCAGTGTCAAGTAATTCCTTTGATTCTACTGAATCACCTGTTCTTGTTGAACTGGATGGCGAAATCGTTCATGTGTTGCAGGGCCTTGTTGGTGAAGTTCATGTCCATGTACATGTGGCCCTGACGTCGGGAGAAGGTTCCAGAGATCTCCAGTCCTTTAGCTTTCACAGCAGGAAGCCACACCTGATACAAAAAGCACCATTTAATCACTGTTCAAGTATTTAATCACACTCTCTAACGCCACCTGCATTTCAATGCTAGAAACTTTACCTTTTAATTATTAAATATAAAATAACCCCTTGAGTTCTAAACTGGAAATCCATACCTCTGTTACTGACTGGCCTTCTTGTTGCTGGGATTAAGTTGTGTGTACTCACTGCTTTCGGGGCTGCGTAGCCTCCGGTGGCGACGGCCATGCCTGTAGAAAGTTCAAACAGGTCGCTGAGGCCGCTGCTGGAAGGCGGCGGTGCAGGAGTGGGTGATGGAGCAAAAGTACTAGGGACAGAGGATGGGATGAAGTTTTGTCCCACCTAAATCAATCACACACACAGAAAAATATTGTTACTAATCTTTTGGGGACCTTCATGGGCAGGTGGACAAAAATGTGCAAGAATCCCTTAAAACAGCAACAACTTAGGTCAAGCAGAGAGAAATGTTTCTAGATCAAGAAAGCCAAAACAGCACAAGAAAAAAAAACATTTAAATGTTATTTTGAAAAATGCAAAACTTGTGACTTAAAAGGTCCAAATTACTGTATAAGGTTTTTTTTTTAAGCTGAAAGGTTAATTAATAGTACCGTATGTATAATATTTTATTAGGACATCATAATTCATTCAACCTTTATTTATCCAGGTTAATCCCATTGCGCCTCGGGAACTCATTTACAGGAGTGTAATAAATAAAGTAATAAAAAATAAAGCAATAATGGCAAATGGAAACCATGTCTCTCCAAAAATGCAACTTTTTAGGAAACAAAAAAAACCCACTATTTTTGATTCAGTAGACTGTGTGGTCACAAGTTCATCTGCTGTTTGACACTTTCCATTCGTTAGTCATTCATAAAACCACCAACAGATGTGAAGGGTGCCCAATGGAGTTAATTTATGCAAAAATATGAAAATGATG
>JBBPBX010006135.1:48784-69527 GCA_038048925.1 Garcialebias charrua
TATATACAGTATATATATATACAGTATATATACAGTATATATATATATATATATTAAAAAAAAGATTTTTGCCAGACAATTACAATTTTATTAATATTATTATTATTATATATTCTTAAGCATTATATTTTTTAATCATAATCAATAAAGCAACAATAACAGAATACCTGGGAGGGTTTTAGATAATCCACTGATTTGTAATTATAGAGCTTATTGAGGCTTAAACTGTACAAAATCTGATATTTCCCCAAAAATGCAGCTGATTATTGGAGTAAAACCAAAACTACGCTCTAAAAATATCAAATCGAGCAGAAATGTGTCTATCAATTTAGTTTCATTATTTAATACAGGTAGCTATCAGCAAACCTGCAAACCTTTCCTAACAGAGCAATTCACTCGCAGACTGCAGGTTTACTTGTGGTTTCTAGAGTTTCCAAAAGCAGAATGGGAGGCATAGCTTTAAATTATCAGGCTCCTCTCTTGTGGAAACAACGTACAGTCTATGTCCGTGAGGCTGACACATTGTCCAGTTTTAAGATTAAGATAAATCCTATAGTTAGGGTCGGCTTGGGTTTCCTGAGCTATCCCTAGTTATGCTGCTATAGGCTCAGATTGATGGAGGACACATTGACCACATTTCCTCACTCTGCTGCTGTCTTTACTTGCTCCACTCTACCTGTTTGTATTTGTAATTATTTCAATCTTTAAATGTTTTTTTGTCTTTCCTCCTATAGAAAGTCCACCTGGACCCGCCATTCTGTGTTTGTTTCTCCTTCTTGTCCTCTCAAACCCCAGCCAAAGCAGATGGCTGCTCATCCTGAGTCTGGTTCTGCTGGAGGTTTCTTCCTATTAAAGGGAGTTTTTCCTTTCCACTGTTACCATTGTGCTTGCTCAGGATGGGAGACTGCGACGAAGTGAAGATCCAACGCAATCTGATGTCTTCCTTAGATAGAGAACTTCTCATAATTGGCCTTTTTTTATGTGTGTGAATGTTTCTAGTCAGTGCCCTGAGATGACTTCTGCTGTGACTTGGCGTTATAGAAATAAAATGAATTGAACTGTTAATTACTATCTTATGTTTATAAACAAAACCATAAAACTTGGAAGAAATAATAAAAAGACTGACAAAGTTTAAAAGACTAAAGAACAACATTTAGAGCCTGGAAGCAAGAAGTCAAGTCAAGCTGAAAATAATTAGTTATAAGTAACACCTGAAATTAAGGTAAGAAACTAGAGACTAATCAGTGAAGAACTTTTCTGTTGGATGTTGGTGATGAAATGATTTGCATTGACGTGTGAAGGAGAAAATTTACAGCCTTTGGGAAAATATCTTCGTCAGAGCAACTACTTATTGTTTGTCAGAAACCATGCACAAGACCAAAACATGAGATTAAATGAACTGTGCCAGATTCTTTTGTCTTATAGCAGGGTTAAAAAATGGTCATAAACTAAATAAATAATTAAATAATCCTGCAGAGAGCACTTCAAAATGACTTATAAACATGTATGGAGAAGAAATAAACATGAAGAGTGTGGAGACAGACAAAGTCTTGACTTACTGCTGGACTTCCTCCAACGCCTCCACCCAGGTCTCCTCCCAGCTATAGGAAAGAGGAGAGGACCCCCCAACCATCATAGACAGAGAAAACACACAGACAGGAACTTTCTTAGCAAATGTGATCAATATAAAATCCTCTTACTTCCTGGAAAAATAAAACCTCTGCATTGTATTTTGTATATAAAAAGTAGACATTGTTCAAGCTTGCATACCGTACTTATAAATACTGAACAGAAAAAAATGTACTTAATATTAAGAGCCAACATCAATTACAATAGCTATAAACCCAGATATAAAAGTTTTTATTTTATTTGTCCATTACATTGGCCTCCAGTTTAGCTTTTCCTTGCACTCTTAATTAAAAATTAACATATTTGTGCAACTGAGCTCACCAAACTGTCCAGGCCTCCACCCAGAAGGTCCACCGCACCCATCTGCATGGAGGAGACTTGGGGTACGTTAACCGGAGGGCCCAGGTCCAGGTTCAACAGGTCGCCCAGCAGGTCACCCTGGCTGGGGATCACATGTGGCTGGTCCATGGCAGCGACTGGCCCGCCACTCACAGGGCTCTCACCTGTGTCAGTGCTGTTACAGGAGAGAGGAGGGAACAGGTAACACACTTAAAAGAGTTCATTACTGAGAGAGATGTGAAACATCAATACTCCAACAGTCTGCGTTCCTTTGAACTTGCTGACCACAAAATACAAAAAGTTGGAGAATGTACTGTAAAAGTGTTGCTCTTAAAAAAGCCAAACAACTTCAAAATATGATATAAAATGTTTGTTTTATGTTTTTAAACTGTTCTATTTTAAGTCAAATTCATTCATTTAGTCACTGTCAGAACAAAATTAATTGTATTTTTTCACTTAACAAAAAACTCATACAAAAATATGGACAATGTGCTAATATTAGGTTAATACAGCTCTCAAACTCTGTGATGGAAATAAACTATTGATCAGTTTCCTGATTTATTCAATATAATCTTACCATATTCAAATAACCTTTATAATCATTTTATTACTTAAGGTGATACTAAGACACGGCGAAGGGGAGGGGCAGGCCTTGTAGTGGCCCCTGATGAGTTTCTACAAAAAACAAAACCTTTTCAGTCCAGGACGCCGGAACGGGTCAAGAACTCAGACAGGAAAAGGTGTTAATAAGTTCTGTACTTGTGATGAATGAACGCTCTGTGGGTCTCACTGTTCTCCAAGCTTTGTAATAAATTCAATGAACTCTACACCTGTTTTGTTTATGAATCAGTTTTTGTTCTACGACGCTCTTTCTCGTGTCTCTGAGTGCCAACAGTGCTGATGAAGGA
Organism: Garcialebias charrua; assembly: GCA_038048925.1. NCBI lineage: Eukaryota > Metazoa > Chordata > Actinopteri > Cyprinodontiformes > Rivulidae > Garcialebias > Garcialebias charrua. Next base: position 51,661 of record JBBPBX010006135.1, read on the forward strand.
CTGTAACTGTATGAAACCTAAACTCATAATCTCAACAGCAGAGTCTTTCTGCTGTCGGATAAAGACAATAGGAAATGTCTCAATTCACAAATCTTACCTTGATATTAAAGTCATAAATATCACCAATTTGTGTATTCCCAGTGTGAATTACTGTTTTTGCTACAATACTGTAGTTAATTTGGGCTACATGTAAGTGTTGGAACAACTCATATTTTGAGTTTAAATGATAAACCATCTTTCTTTGTGCTCACTTTCTCCCCATTACCAAGATTAGATCTGTACATCACATTAAAAATAACCAAAATGTATTTTTATCAGTCTATGGAGAGTGCTGAACTTTTGGTCTACACAAGATATTTCTCTCGTATCAAAATTTCAAGGGAATAATTAAGCAATTTTCAGAAATGAGGCAATTTCCTCTTCTGCTTTTCAGCATAAGTGAAACACGAGTTGTGCTAATAACCAAAGAGAAAGTGGTTTTACTTTTATTTGCTCACTGAAGGAAAAAGCAAGAGTTAAGAGATCTACTGGACATTCAAGTGTTTACAAAAATGACATACTTTTGAATACTACATATAAAATCAGAGTCAGAGTCAGAGAGTCTTTAGTGTCATTTGCACCGCATGTAGTACATGTGATGAAAACGAGATTATGTACACGAGGTCCCAGTTACATCCAACAACAAATGAAAGAGAAAAACAGTAATAACATCTAGAATTAACTAAGAAAAACATCAACTAGTAATACACTAAGCCTAATATAGTGGGAATAAACAGCAGCACGAACATGAGTTTGTATGAGCAGATGGTCACAGATGAACACAGCAACAAGAAAACAGATCAGCATCAGTATGATGTGATATTTTGCAGTGTTTATTTTTTATTTTATTTTTATTTATTCATGAGTCTAACAGCCTCAGGGTAGAAGCTGTTCCTCAGTCTAGTGGTTCTACACTTGATGCTCCTCAACCTCCGTCCTGAGGGGAGTGGGGCAAAGAGTGAGTGTGCTGGATGAGTGAGGTCTTTCATGATGCAGGTGGCTCTTTTCCTGCATCTGGAGGTGTAAATGTCTGTGATTGTGGGGAGACTGACTCCAACAGACTTCTGTGCAGCCTTCACCACTCTCTGCAGAGCTTTCCTCTCTTCAACTGTGCAGCCTCCATGCCACACGTTGATGCTGGAGCACAGGATGCTCTCCACTGCACACCTGTAGAAGGAGGTGAGGACTGGGCTGCTCAGACCAGCTCGTCTCAGCCGTCTGAGGAAGTAGAGTCTCTGATGACCTTTCTTGATCAGGCTGGTGGTGTTGTTGCTCCAGCTGAGGTTATCATTCATGTGTACACCCAAGTATTTGTAGCTGGAGACCACTTCCACTGCAGACCCACCTATTTTCAGTGGGGCATGGGTGTGTTTGTTCCTTCTGAAGTCCACAATCATCTCCTTTGTCTTCTTCACATTCATGTGAAGATTATTCTCTTTGCACCAGCTCTCCAGGTGTTCCACCTCCTGTCTGTAGCTGGACTCATCATTGTTTGTGATGCATCCCACCACCGCTGTATCATCTGCAAACTTAACAATATGACAGCCTGGAAGTGTGGCTGTACAATCATATGTGAGCAGAGTGAACAGAAGGGGGCTCAGCACACATCCCTGAGGAGAGCCAGTGCTGAGGGTTACGGTGGAGGAGGAGAAGTTGTGGATCTTCACGGACTGTGGTCTGTCTGTTAAGAAGTCTAGTACCCAGTTACAAATAGAGGGGCTTAGTCCAAGTGTAGATAGTTTGTCTATCAGAGTTTGGGGGATCATGGTGTTGAAAGCAGATGTGAAGTCCACAAAGAGCAGACGCACGTATGAGTCCTTCTGATCCAGGTGGGTGAGAGCAGTGTGGACCACGGAAGAAATGGCGTCCTCTGTTGATCGGTTCTCACGGTATGCATATTGATGAGGGTCCTCATTGATGTTGACGGTTGCCTTGATGTGGGACATGACCAGTTTCTCAAAACATTTAGCGACTATCGGGGTGAGGGCCACCGGTCTATAGTCATTCATTATGTCATTCATAAAATACTCACCCATAAAGGTGTAATTTATATAAACCATGTTACAGCAAATATAAATAAATAAATAAAACACACATAAACGACTCAATTAGACTACCGGTACACTCAGAGGTAATGTTTCATTCTTGAGCCATCAAGACAGTTTTTAAATTAGAGGTAACACTTCAAGTTGTCAAGTTCATAGGTGTTCCTTTAAAAAAAAACTGCCAAATTGTCAAGAAAGAAGAATGTCCTTAATACTTGTGGTTTCTGCTTGTGTATCTATGTATATAGAGAGAGGCCCTGCAGTCTGAAAACAGCTGGCAGAACAAGGCATCTGGCTCATATGTCTGACGAGTTTATGTTTCTGACCTGCTGTGCTGCACAGGAAGGTGTTTCCGGTGGACTCCATGACTTCCCTCCACAAAGGCGCTGGGCGGTTTGTGGTAGACCGAGGCCAGGGAGCCAATGTGGCAGATGAGCTCGTCCAACAGGGTGGGCTCGATCAGGTCCGTCTCCTCAGAGATAAGGGGCTTTTCTGACAGCACCACCTCTTTGGCGGTCACAGGGTCGGTGGACAACAGGCGCCAGTAAATGTAGCCCCTGTCACGGAGGTCAGGATTGTCAGAGTCCTGAAGGGAAAAAAAACAAAAGCGGATTGACGCTTGATGAAAATATATATTGATTTAATTTGGACATGTCCAGAGGAGGGACAGTGGGTAGTATATTGGTAGAAGGATGTTAGAAATGCAGCTGCCTGCGTCGGTTAATGCTCCTTCCATACGGGAGCAGAATGGTCAGAAGAACTTGGTATACACATCTCTGATGAGACCTGGAATCACGCATTACGTAGAGTAAATGGGTCAACATCATGCGCTCGACTCGGACTAATTCAGTTCAAGGTCCTCCACAGGATTCATTACAGCAGAGCCAGACTCTCAAGGATTTACCCTACAGTCAGTGAAAACTGTGTTTGTTGCCATACAGTCAAGGCGAATCTAACTCACATGTTCTGTCCTGTGATAAGCTGCACAACTTCTGGTCTATAATTTTTCAGACCTTATCTGAAGCTTTTGATACAAGTATCCAACCCAGTGCTGAACTGGCAATATTTGGAGTCCCAGGGGAGGATATACCATTAACCCACGATTTTAAAAATGTACTGGCTTTTTCTACTCTCCTAGCCCGAAGAAGAATACTATTAGTGTGGAAATCAGCACATCCACCCAAAGCTTCTCTCTGGTTGCAAGATCTGACTCTTTTCCTTAAACTAGAGAAGATCAAATTTAGTGTTAGAGGTTCAACCCAAAAATTCTATAAAACTTGGGCCACTCGATTATCTTACTTTGAGAGACTGGATGCCCTCCCTCGATCCTGAGGGTCACACGAGAGCTGGTTCTGCTGTGTATGTGCCTGTGCCCCGGCCCTTCGGCCTCATTGGTTCCGGATGGTTTCTGGTCACTGACAGTGCTCGTCAACCTGTGCAGTTTTTTAAATGTCCATGTCCTGACTTGGTTTCTATACCCACGGTTGTATGGACGCCTTTCTGTATGTTGTCCACGTTTTTGAATTACCGGTATGTTATTATTTATTTTATTTTATTTTTTATTAGTTGTTTGTTTATTATTTATTTATATTATTATTATTACTGTTTGTAGCAGCAGGATGGGGATAGATAAGGAGGGGTAGGGGGAACAGGAAGAAAAAGAAAGTATGTCATGCCTGTTTTGTTTCTGTTTTCACGAACTGTTGTTAATTTTAAAATAAATAAATAAATGCAGCTGCCAGGAAAAAGACAAAGAGGAGATGTATGAATGCAGTTAGAGAGGACATGAAGGTAGTTGGAGTGAGGACAGAGGATGCAGAGGACAGAGGTGGAGGAGAATGACTCGCTGTGGCGACCCCTGACGAGGGAACAGCCGAAAGAAGAATTAAGTTGATATAAGGGCAGGTAAAATTGAAACAAAAGGTTAATAAAAATAAAAAAACACTTTATACTGTTTCTGAAAAGGGGCCAGTACATGCTTACTGTATATGCATTTGTCCCCCTCAAAAAAAAAATCACAAATTTTTGCAAGATTTCCCTTTATCGGTTTACATTCTAGAAAAAATTAATTACACATACAGTGTATACATTTTAAAGTTCTTAATAAAGGGATTGTTTCCTTCAATCAAACAGAAAAATAAGTTATTGCAATCATTCTTTTTTTGCTTGCAGACCACACAGAGCTGATGCACCTGAGCAGTCAGGAAACAAAAAACATTGGAAAGGCTGTTCTTTTTCAGAATTAAAAAATGAGACTCACCTGAGTGGCCAGACTGAGGACCTGCTGCACCAGCTCCTGAGTCTCCGATGGTTTCTTCAGAAACAGCTTGACGATGGCCGTCAACAGAGTGAGCTGCACCTGCAAACCAAAAATATGCACTTTATAGATATTCTGGTCATTATTGGTGTGCAGTCCACCTCTTAGCCTTGATCCATAATCAAGGTTTTTCTGGAATTGTCAGAAACTTAAGTGAGAGATTACCCCAATTAACCAGTACTTTAGAAAATGACATAAAAATACACTGTTAAATTACACTTAATACAGAACTTAAGATTTGTTTACTGAAGGGTGGAAAACATTGCAAGAAAGACAAATAATATTTCAGATGTTAAAAATAGGCTCCTTTAATAACATTTACATTACACAATTTCAATTTTGCATTAATTTTTTGAGTATCGCTTTATAAGGGTACCGGTACTTTAAAACAGTGCATAAATAGTTAGTAATGCAATTATTAATCAAGTTGTTAACACTTAATAAACCATTACTAAAGCAAATATGATGCATTAGATTAAAAAAGACATTGACTTATTATTTGTCAAAGTGAGCCTGCTTTAGTGTATGAACAATGTAGTGGACATGACCTTGTCCACTTTTAAGACACCTGTGTACTTTTGAACTGTCCAGTGATGACCTTTACTGACCTCTCAGTGAAGCAAGACATTTACTACAAAATCATTCATTTAGCTATAATCTGATAAATATAGTCACCAAAAGAGACTATTTCTATCTTTGATTTGATCCTAATGTGATCAAAAGAATAACTTTTGTCATTCTCATGATGGTGCTTTTAAGCTGTGTTATTCTGTGAGAGTTAAACTGTGTCCACTGCTGTGTTAAAGGGAAATATCGGGTCACAGAGACCCGACTGTTCTGTTTAGAAATAAGAAGACAGTTTAATCAGTTGTTTTTCATTGAACAAGGCTCCAGCTTTCTCTGTCTGTTCCTAAACAAATCTCCCTCTGCTGCTGCTTGTTAACCTTGGGTTTGATAAGACAAATGAACTCCTCGACTGGTCCTTCCTTAAGTACTAGTCTAAGCTGTGCTGAAACGCTTCAGTGAGTTGCTGGGAACTTCCAAAGAGATGTGAACTTTCCCAAGAGCTGGACACGTGTGGTCAAGAGCTAACGACCGGCGTCTTCAGCTAAGGACTGATAACAGGCTGTTATGAGTCTACTTCGAACAAGCCGAGCTCAAAAACTTTGTTTATTCCCTCCTGGAATAAGTTTATCTTGAAGTCAGAGGCCTGAAGCTGACATATTCTCTGATGACCAACGCGGAAGCCAGGAGACGTTGAAACGTAAACTAAAACCAGTTTTGGACGTGCTGGGACTAAAGGACTCTGTGCATCTGAAGGCTGGTGTCTTCCCTCTTACCGGGCGGTCGTCAAAAGGTAAAGGAGCTGTTTACAAAACGTACCTGGATTTTAGCAGAAGTCGGATGAAAAGTGTCACTCTGGTCTCATGCTCAGGATAATTTTCTTCTTAAATCTTTCCTCCTATTTCTTTTCCCTCTCAACCTAAGCTGGAAACTATATTTTTAAGTTAAAGAGCCCACAGACTAAATATGCTTAACATCTAATATTTATGTCTGTTGTGTTAAATTTAAGTGTGCTGACGTATTTGAATTGAAAGAAAGTGAAATCATGTCAATCAAGTGTAATGGTGTTAATTTAGTTGATTTATTTTAAATAAATGATAGTGTCTCTTTGACATATCAAACTAAGTTAACGTCTTTGTCACTTAATGGCTCTGTTTATTTATCCATCATAAAGATCACAGAAATATTGAATAAACTGAAAAAGAAGAGAATCCGTGAATTTACTATTCAATCTGAATAAGTAGATTAATTAAGGATAAAGAGGTCAGTATTAATATTGACCTCCACTTTAATTCTTACATCTGGTGGCCTCGTATCGGCTTCTAAAAGTTTATTGATAAATCTGTGGTCTCAGTCATGAACTGTAACGTCATGTTTGCATAAAAGGATCCAAGTTTTAAACTCTGAGGATAATGATTTTGGCTGGAAGTGTTCAAAGCAGGCAGATTCTGCATGTTTTTATCATTTGAAGCTGTGAGATTATTATTGTTTCAACTCTGTTAGACGCTGTTGGAAGCATTCAGGTGAAGTTTTTGTCAGCCGTGGTCTGTGGGAGTTCTGGTTCGGCTTCGACCCAGTTCAAGCACACACTCCGGTACAGAACTTTGTTGTTTGATCGCCGAGTCAAACTGCCTGCCCTGGAAGCTAATTTAACATCTACAAGATTGCTGTTGTGGTATTTTTACATTTTAAAGAAGGTCGAAGCAGCATATACTGTTAGAACGTGTCGGTTAATGGGTTCTGACCCGAGTTTTCTGCTCCTCTAACGTGGACCGGAACCGACCTGGAGTGACTCCGTGAGAGTCCGTGTTGTTCAACAGCTGCAGTGCTGGGTTACTGAGCGTGACTAAGTTGGCCTGTCTAGATGTGCGCCGCATGTTTCAGCATTTTGGGAAGTTAAATTGTAGCGTTTGAGTTGTTTTTAAGAGTCTATGAAGTTGTATTCTGTTGTGCTAAGCTAACGTTAAGAAGACGTGTCTCATGTCCGTTTATGAGCTGTGATTGGATGATACGAGTGCTGTGAATCACTCTTGTAGCGAACGCTGATTCGCTGTTGTGTGCTGTCAATCACTCTTGTGGCGAACGCTGATTCGCTGTTGTGAGCTGTCAATCACGTCGCACGCCGTTGCGACCAGCCCACTTTGTCGTCATTTCCGGCACGACATTGGTCGAAGGTAAGGATCTACATTCGCCATGTATGCTTGTAGAATGAACTACTGACGCTGTGATTGATTTGTTGACGCCACGTATGTTGTAGCGAGCTCCGCCTCGCAAGCACTGAAGCTGGTGACGCGCTACGCACGCTGCGTTGGCCCGCCCATTTTTGTCGTCACTTCCAGGTGCCGCACTTTGAGTGACAGGTCACACTCGCTGGTTCACACTCGTTCACACACGAACACACACTTAAACACTCATCTGAAGCCATCAACACTGTCTAGCAACATAAACTTGTCTCTGACAAGAAAGCGGTTCGAGCAATTATCACGTTCTTACTGAAAACTAACCCTAATAGGTTGTTTTCTTTCCATGTACTGATTTAAACTCAGTCGCTTCGTGATAACATACGCGACGCTGCCCCCTGCTGGACGTTAATAGATGAGTTTTCTCTCAACACATCATAAAGTCAGCATTTTTTATGGTGAAAATTACCAGCTTTAAAATTGTTCTGTACACAAACAAAAACTCCTGTTTATTTTAAATAAAGAATTTTTGAAAACAGAGGTACAGACGAACAATTGATGCTCATTTTAAATACTGAAGAGATTTAAAATAACACTCAAAAAAGCATCTTTTATTTGATTTTCAGATTAAATAAAAAAGAAAAGTTGATGGAGAGCAGAGCATTTCCACATTCAAAATTTTAAACAGCATTGGCATACACTGTACACTTTTGGTTAAAAATAGCATTTTTAACGTTTTTCTGTGTACGTTTACAACAGTGAGGTTAATTTGATAACGAATTTCTTTTTCGAATAACACCTGCATGTACCAGCTTGTTGATTTTTACAGACTCAAAACAAATATGGATAAACAATCAGATGAAGTTGTTCCATCCTCATCCTTGGAGGATGCTGATGGTGAGCAAACTCCAGCGCCGGTTGAGGAGAAAATCCCAGCGCAGGAGGATTCAGAGTCTGAGTCAGAGGACACAGATTGTGTTGATAATGCCTTAAAACTGCTAATGAAAACACTCGTGAAGTATGGTGAGGAGGTAGCAGCAATGGACACCCCGACTCTGGACACAGAGTTAGAAAGTCTAGCAACAGGCATAATCAAAAAAGGTGGAAAAAAGCTCAGCGCCGACCGTACTGTCAAATTGGCCTTTCTGTTGAAGACCAGACTGGACCATGAACTGTATAAGAGTGGGGACCTTGAGGATGAACTGGCTGATGAAAAAAATAAACTGGCTGATGAGAAAACTAAACACGAAGGTACCACTTCAGAGTTTGTGTCATACAAGAAAACGACAAATACAGAGATTGAACGTTTAAACAATGAAATACTGTTGCAAACACATTCATATGAAGAAAACATTCGGTCCAGAGGACAAAAATATGACGATTCTATCAGAGAGAATGAAATATTACAGCAACAGGTACAATCGATGTCTAAAGATCTACAAGAGAACAAGGAAAAAAGAGAAGAAGCCCACACCCGGTGCACAATGTTGAAAATAGAGTATGATAAATTAAAAGAACAACTAAAAGAGAGCACTCAATTCGAGGAAAATAGAAAACTCAGTGAACAGTGCACAGCGCTACAAACTGCAGTTGATTGTTTACGCAGAGAATTGACTGAAAGTAAGGTGGAACTGACCTTAACTAAAGAAAACCTCTTTAAAGAAAGGGAGAGGTGGGTGGATGTTGTGGCAAAGCATTCTCAAGGCATCACACCACCACCCCCACCACCTCCACGCGGTGATGCAGAACAGCTCACCGTACCTGTTAAGACCCGCCAGTCGGAGCAGGGACTTGCGTCCTCAACATCAACACCTGCACATGGATCACAGGTAAATGGGAATAGCAATGATGCTAAACTTTCTATTCCAATACCTGAACTCCAGAAGCTTTCTAGATACATTCAACGCTTTGAGCCAGGGCCGTTGGGTTCAATCTATACAAAGAACTACCTAGACTCTCTTGATTTCCAGCTGGGTAATTTTCCAAATGCTACTGCTGAGGATAAAATTGCGCTGATCAGGCTCACCGCAGACTGGCCTGTATATAACTTCATTGTTCGCCAACCGGACGCCATAAAAACAGATTACAAACTGTTGCGTGATACTCTTATACGAGAGTTCACTCCAAACATGGGGCCTGGTGGCTACCCTGATGCCGAGAAGGTCGTGCAAGGTAAGAAGGAGCATCCACAGGCATATTACCAGAGAATGTTCCAGGCTTTCTTTGGTAATCGCAATGAACCGGGCATGGAGGACGACGTAGGTTTTAAATACCTTTTCGGTAAAAACCTCCACCCTGATATAAAAGAGTCAGTTCAAGTGATGGCTAATTTCAGAGACAAGACCATCAAGGAAATGAAACAATGCGCCGTAAATGTTTTCGAGGCCCGCATGGAATGCAGAACACCCGTAGAGGTGTTCACGAGTGCGAGAGCCGACTCCCAATCGCTGGAACTGGAAGGGACGCGAGCACCAGCTCCCTATCCACCGACAGGCGAAAAGAAACAGACCTTTCACCCTGACAAACCACAAAGTGGGGGTGTCCGCTTGAGGAAAAACCCAAGGTGGCTCAAGCAAAACACGGAGGGTGAACAAAAGGATCAAAAGGGGGGTGCGCGTCCAACGAGTAAAGATTATGGGTACAAGGGTAACCCATATAACCAAGGGTGGTCCCAGCAGGAACCCCCGAACCAAGGGTGGTCCCAGAGGGCACTGATCGAGTCTCCTCGAAGACAGATGAAGTCTATTAATTTTATTAGATTGAGTCGGAACAGGAAAGCTATTATTTCCCTCCAAAATAGGATTTATTGGATTGAGGGGCTGCTGTTTTTGTAAATGAGCAGATCTCCTAACTCCAATTGGCGTCTCACCCAGTGGGATACTGTTATGTGGGAGCAAGTCTGATGCAGCTTTGTGAGGAAAGTCACATGTTGCTCTTTTACCGCTCGAGCATTGCATGTCCTTCATGAATAATAAAGGGGCAGCTGTAACGTGTGAACATGGAGATGGTCCTTTGTGACCGGCATACTTAAGATCATTTGTTGATAAGGAGCCCAGTTTCCTTTCAAAATCAGGAGGAAAAATCTGGCTCGACTCCGATCCGTTTACACACAAAGTAACGTGATCACAGCTACTGTTTTGAGAGTGTGAAATTTGTGTCCGCCTTGGGGCATCCGACGTGCTCTCCTATGGAGCGAACATGTCACGTGTTCGTCTGGCTAGTGTTTTGGCCGTCTCCTTGTTCACAATGGAACACGTGCCCTCTCCAACCTGTCTTCGTGAGAGGTGGAGGGTCTGTTCGCAGATGCCTCTGGGTCTATCCTCTGGAGACAGGTCCTGAGGCACCCTGCTAGGGCTTATTGAATAGACTGACACCCCATGAGCCATGAGGGAGGGGGATGTGCCCCCCCTTTATGATGGCTGACAGGCCAGGGAGCCCGTACTGCTGACATTATTTGTGTTGGTATGTTTTTTTTTTTGATCGTCAATAAAACAGGGATGTGCTGTTTTATGAGTTTTATTTGTGCTTATGTGTAACGACATACATGATTTGATGTCATTCATAGCAGGGAGAACATGGTTTGTGCATGCAACAGAATTATCAGCCATTTGTACTTTGCTACAAATAAAGCCTGAACAAGGTGTGAACATTCCCGTTACCACGTGGGTGGGAGGTCGTATAAAATATAAACGTGGGCCTGGTTCATCAGGCACGTTTTTGACGAGTGTCCCGGTTCGCCGAGGATGCCCTATGCCTGCTCGCTTGGCATGGGACAAACCTGTTTTTGTTCCATGTGTGCTCGGAGCGAGGTTGGCTCGGCGGGGGTCTCTGCCGAGGTTCTTCCTCGTATTCTGGCCGCTTCTGCGGTGGCGCACGAATCGTCGAGCGGTGCCGCGGCTGTGCAGATCTGCCTCCAGCAGACTCCCTGGTGGGGGGCGAAACTCCGACGGGGAATGCCCACCCTGAGAGCTTCAGCCTGCCTGCGCCTTTGGTCCAGCTTGGTCTGGATTTGCTACAAAGTCTGACCAAATAGCCCCTCCGTCTCTATTGAGTGGTGGAGAAAAGGCACCTTTTGTCCCTCCGGTAAATCCGTCAGCGTCATCCACAGGTGGCAGATCGCAATGATCACTTCCACCATACCTCTGCGCTAAGCCACAGCAGCTGTCCCCATCATGCGGAGAACAAAGTATGTTGCTCTACGGGCTTCATCCAGTAAGTCGGCAACAGCTTGCTTATCCAAGGTTACCTGTAGTTGTTGGAGTTTTTCCGCAAGGTAAGCCTGCATCATTGCGGACGCGTTCATAGCACGCGCCGCGAGTCTTTGGGCTCTGTAGCACTTTTCGAGAAGCGACGCTGAGGCTCTACAAGCTTTGCTGGGGAGAGTCAGTTTCATTCCAGATAACTTGGGAGCTAGGTGGGACGCCAGTGTGTCCTCAATCTGAGGCGCGTTGGCTATTCCCGCCTCATCCATGCCTTCCACATCGAGGAACTGTGAGAGAGGAAGGAGCATGGGCGCTCGTGGCTGAGGCCAGATGCGGGTCAGTTCCGTGAGGAAGTCCGGGAAGACGGGCATCCTTTGCTTCGTTGCTGCCTGCTGTTTTGAATAAAAATAGTTCCCCGCCAGCCTCGTGACCTGTTGGCGAGGCGGGGGTTCCGGCCAGGGAATGTTCAGCGCGTCCGTTGCTCTGTGGCACAAGTCGAACAGGGTAGGAATAGAGAAGTCAGTTTCAGGGAGCACAGGTACCGGGGTCCTGGAGAGGTCCTCTCCCGGATCCTCGATTTCGAGTTCTGGTTCCTCCGCTGAAAATTCGCCCGAGGCTGAGATGGAGATCTCGTCTTCATTCATCATGCCTCTTGTGTCGAACCCGACTGTTAGGTCCACCATAGGAGCGAGCGTCAGGGCTGTCGCCCCATTCAACGTGCGTGCTGTCGTGTAGAGCCATGTTTTCGAGCTCCGGGGTCAGAGTGAGGGTCTCCGTGGTGTCTAGGTCCTGTGGACCAGCTGAGTTTCCCATGGACTTAGCCACGAGGTCCACCCGATGCCGTAGCACCGCATCCAGCATCTGGCTGCAGTGTGGGCGAGAATCGGGCGTGTCCAAAGCCTGTCTTGCATGAAATATACCCAGGCAGACTGGACAAGCCTCATGTGTGTCAGCTACTGCGAGGGAAAATCCACAGCCGCTGGGGCAGGCGCGCGAGGTTGGGCTCGCCGTCCCGCCGGCTTTCCTTTGAAGTTTTGTCTTTTGCTTTCCTTTCTCCGGAGGCATGTCCGAGATAAGGCGAGCGAGTCCTTCCAGAATCCTTTTTCTTCTTTGTTCAAGTGTCTCCTCCGTCATGTCGCTTTCGCTGGCTAGTCCGCTAGGATGTTAGCCGGGGTAGCGGTTGTGGCATAGTTATAACGCCGTTGAACGAAGCAACCTGTGGAGATAGGAGAAGAAAAAACCTTGAGGTTATAGAAATGTGCTGGGAAAAATTCTCTGTGCGCTCTATGTAGGGAGCGAGCTCACCTCAGGTTGAGCGATGGAGCAGCAGAGAAGTCCTGCGAAGAGAGATAGTTCAGGTTTTGCGAGGTGAAGGGCAAAAACGAGAAAGATGGAGGGGCGTCAGCCGCTTAAGTACCAAAAAGGCGGTACCTCTGGCGCGGGGTGACGCCCCTGCCGTAAAAGGCGTGAAGGTATTCCTTCAGGTAATCGCGCGGGGGCGCAATTCCCATAGCAAGTATGTTGCACCGAGAGACCAACTGAAAGGGAACAAAGTGTTTGATGGGTGACTGAAATGTTTTCAGGTGATTACTCTTACTGCTCTCTTTTGTAAAATATAAACAGGCTTTGTACGGTAATTGTTTTGCACGCTTTCCCCCAAACCTCAATACAATAGATTAAATGTGGAACAATGATTGTGGTATACAACATATACAGAGCTTTGTCAATTAAAATATCCCTGACTTTATACAGTACTGCAATTGATCTAGCTATTTTTGTTGTAATGGAATTTACATGATGTTTCCATGTCAGTTTGTCATCAATGATAACACCCAGAAACTTCACTTCACTCACTTTACAGATCACAACATCTTCAATTTCAAATGGATCATCAACAATTCTCTTTTTGTTACTGAATATCATGTAATTAGTTTTATCTAAATTCAAAGATAATTTGTTTAGTTTAAACCAAGTTTGTAGTTTTATCAATTCTGTTTTCATCATATCCAAAATCTGTTTTATGTCTTTGCTCGAACAGAAAAATGTGGTGTCATCGGCAAAAAGAACACATTTAAGAAGTCCTGACATATTTACCAAGTCATTCACATATAAAATAAATAACTTTGGTCCAAGAGATCATGCCCTGCTGAAAGCCAGAGATACTGTCTTAAGGCATGGTGACAAATAGGGACTGGGGAGGGCAAGGAAAGAGCTGGCTTCTGGTATTGAGGGCCAAAGCCACATACGCACGGAAGTTCCAAGGACATAATCCTCACAGGACCCACGGAGCATGTGGAGGGGCATTAAGTAAATAACAGACTATAAAAGCAGGGGTGCACAATGCCCTAGGGACCCATCATTGTCTGATGTTCTTAACAGGTTCTATGCCCACTTTTAAGACACAAAAAGACCACCTAGCACCAGACTCACCTCGCTCTTTGAAGAGGAGTTCCTCAGCGTGACTTCAGCAGAAGTAAGGAGGACCTTCAGGAGGATTGATCCCTACAACAAAACACTGTAGAATCACCCTCCAATAAATAAATAAATAAACAAAGATAAAAATATATATAAAAAAAACAACTTAAAAATATAAGAAAGAAAAGAACGCTCCTATATTAGGGTATGTACTATATACAAGAACTTAAAGTAATCTGTTCAGAGTGTTAACACTGTCTAATCGCCCTCCAATACAAATAAAATGTACATACCACCATTAACAGCCCTACAACCAAATACTGAGTAAAACACAAGCTTGAAAGAGATGCTGGTTCAGGGAGGCCAATCCTATGGTTTTTCCGCTCCTTGCCACGTATTCCATCGCTTTAAAGGAGTCGGCAAACAACTTTTCTGTCCCTCCATTCATGATGCAAAGCCATGCAAGAAAAAGAAGTCCATACTAGACACCTGGTCAGTTCCGCAGGAGTCGCCTGACCTCTGTGAATGCCGCTCGTGACCTTGCCATGCCAGGGGTGTAATCAGGTGCGATGAATATGGATGATTTTTGGAAGTGGATCGGGCCACTGCTACGTGCTCATTGTAATATCTCCACATAATCTTGATGATAATGCAGTCTGGCCACGATGGTATTGTAAAGCGCTTTGGGGCTCCTCACAGGGGGCTGGAAAGCGCTATATAAATAAGCTCCATTTACCATTTACCATTTACGATAACTCTCGGTTTATCATCCAAGCCTCTCCTACCCGGTGTCCGGTACACGTGATCAATCAGGAGCGACTTGCCCTGCTGCACTGCCTCCATTAGCATTTTGGCTGTCACTGTAGGGGTGCACGAACTTCAATAATCCTAATATTGTTATGTTTCATTTTTTTCTTCCATGAATTCAAGCTGTTTTCTCATCCTGATTTATTGTTTTATAACACTACTTCAAGACATTGCTGCTTTTGATTTTGATTTTTTAACTTAGAGGCCATATTACAGCTCTGTCGAGTCAACACCAATCTCAGAGGCAGAATACAGCATGGAGGTAGTGAGGACATAACTGTAAAAGGCAATTTTTCAGCGGGGCTGATGGGAGTCTAGCAAAGCGCAATTCACCAATCCGCTGCCATGTTGCGCTTCTCAGTAAAAAAAAAAAAAAAAAGAAAAAAAGAAAGAAAAAAAAAGAATTGATTTAAAACAAATCCTAAAATTTAAAGAGGGTGGACCCTTTTCCCCAGTAGCACATGTGAAATGAGTTGTAACACTTAATTTGAACATCCATCATCCTCATGGCATTTGTCTCATCTAAGCCTCTGCTTTATGACCTGAAATCTGATATCAGTAAAATATTCTGAGTGAGGTCTCAGCCCCTAAATGCACCTGGAGGAGAGAGAAGTGAGAGCAGATAAGCCTTGCTTGTGGACCTACAAGATGTTTTCGTTCTTTGCAGGAGTGCTCTTTGGATTGCTGAAGGAGGCATTAATTTTGTTTTTGTAAATTGCCTTAAGTGCACACCTTCCTCTCACAGAAAAATAAATCACTGTTTGCAGACTGCAACTAAGCAAAAGCTAAACATCAATTTTTGAAGTCATGGATAACTGGTAAAGTTAAATACATGCTCAGTCACAAGTTCAACAACTTTCTCCTTAAATTTGTCTTTGGCTGCCTTACTGGAATCTCTGCTGAGGGAAAATAAATGCAACAAGAGGAAATATGGGCGTAAAAGTATAAACAAATAAGATGATGCTTTGAGGGCAGCGTGGTGGCGCAACTGGCAGAGCTGCTGCCTCTCAGCGAGCAGGTTCCTGGTTCAAATCCCAGGCCAGGGACCTTTCTGGGTGGAGTTTGAATGTTCTCTTTCTCCAGGTTCTCCGGTTTCCTCCCACAGACCAAAAACATTCATGTTAAGTTGACTGGTAACTCTAAATTGTTAGGTGTGAGTGAGAGAGTGAATGGTTGTTTGTCTCGTTTGTTTCTATGTGGCCCTGTGATGGACTTGTGACCTGTCCAGGGTGTCCCCCACCCCTCTCACAGTGATTGCTGGACATAAGCACCGGCGACCCCCATGACCCAAAATGGAAAAAGAGGGTAAAAGATAATGGATGGATGGATGGATGGCGCTTCGATGTTTCCACCTTTTTTGGCCTGTGACTTGAGTGGGGAGCTTCAATAATCTAAGACTTCCTCCACTTCTGGTGCCATTCCACTAATCAAACTCTTTACCCACCTTCTTCCTGTTGGCTCTACTGTATAAATAATTATGGTACAACTTCCTGTCAGACAGGAAGTAATAGTAAGCATTGATTAACCATGGTAGCAGAACACGAACCGCAGTTTATTTGAAAGTAATTTTCATTCAGTTTAGCAGATAGTATGCTGTTTTTGTTTTGTTCACGTTTATTTAACAACCATAAACTTTACTAAAATAGCCATGCTGCGTTCAGGTACCTGTTGTGTTCACGACTCCACAAACAACCAGACCAAGCTCAATCAGTGGCTACAACAACAGTGTTCTGGTGAAGATTCTCAGTCGTCCAGGACATGATAAATCAAAAAAGGCGTTCAATACAGAAACAACTGGACTTTATTTGTAACAGAAGACGTTTCGCTCGTCATCCGATGAGCTTTCTCAATTCAATGAGGAGACTGTGAGAGGGAGAGAGAAGTTATAAGCAAGCTGGGCCACTGGTACACACCAAACTAGGTAAATTGGAAGCTAACACACACACATACTTGGGATAACACGTGCCTGTGACCCATTCAAAGTTCAGTGTGTGAAAGCAGAGCTTACAGAAAACACACACACATCCTACTGTATGTAAATTGACAAAAACCACACTTCACACATTGATAACAGGGACCTGTCAAAGTCTTTGTTGGTCTAATTCACAAACGAGGCTCCTCTGTTCTCATCAGGTGGGAAGCGTCTGGGAACCAGCTGCAGGGCCGCACCATAAGTTTTAGGGCCTGTTTACACGGCGCGTATTTTGAGTGTAACCGCTACTTTCTCTTTGCGACTTTGCTTATCGCCTACACGACGCTGCTGGCCCCCCTCGATGACACCGATACTTTTCTGACCCTGCTCTCAAGGTGGAAGTTTTTCGCTGACCCCCCGTTGATAATGTAAACATCTCCCGTGGAGCTTTTGTTTGAACACATGCACGCAGCACGCACGCGCAGACAGCCGGCATTTTAACAATGGCGGTGGACTGGACAGTGGACACACGCACCACTTTCTGAACTATAGCTGATGGAATATATTTTGATTCTCATATTTAATTATTCTACACCTTACCTGCATCTGTGTTGGAAGAGAGCCAGCTGCCTGGATCCAGTTGTCTGTTAACGAGGCAGTCGGACATTTCACGTGTCACGCTGCACTATAACATACTAAATGTGCTATATATTAACAGTTTAACAATAATAAACAGTATTTATGTTAGCGTGGGAGATATTTACATTTATCTGAGCTAAATGAAGCTATCTGGACTCGTTACGTCATGCCTAACATGCTGCTGAAAATGAAGACACCAGGTTGATTTTTAATTTATTTATTTATTCAACACCACAAACTCATGTCACAAACACTGAGAATTAAATTGAACACTTTTAAAAACACGTTAACCGAACTTTAATGAACTGGACTCTGTTGTTTTCATCCTGGTGGAAACTGGACCCACATCCGAACCGCCGGTCCGCTTCGTGGAACAGCTTCGACCTCGCAGGAAAAAAATAAAAATAAAACCTCAGTTGGTTGTTCTGTGATCGAACTAAACACAAGGAAACATTATTAAGAACATGGTTTACCTTGTAGCCCTGCTGTAAATCAGCTGATTCTCACGGACTAAAGTCAGACATGTTGACTCGGTTCCGGACGGTCCAGTCAGTCAGCAACTGGTGCGCAGATGAAGCAGGTCCCACACTTGGTGTCAAATCTGTTGACTCTTGTCCAAATTCCAGCTTTAACTTGTTGTTAACTTGTTGACAACAACTTGTAGTTTAGCTGAACTTTTAGCCAGAGAGGAAAACAGGCTGCCTCGTGTGCTCTGTTTGTTTACCTCAGGCAGCAGTGGCACGCGTG
>JBBPBX010006136.1:3559-29582 GCA_038048925.1 Garcialebias charrua
CCAAAAGTCACCACCTGGATTTGATAGGTACAAGCCTCCTATTGGATAATTACTGCATGGGTGATTATCTTTCAGCTGCAACAAGTTATTTAACCCCAACTGGTGCAATGAGTTGCTTCTCATTTCTTCAACAACCGTGTTGAAAGACACATCGTGTGTTCGTGGAAAAGATGTCGGTCTGTTTGAGAAGGGTCAGATCATTGGCATCAAGCAGAGAAAACATCTAAAAAGATTGAAGAAACTAAAATTGGGTTAAGAACTGTCCAACGCATTATTATAAAATGGGAAGATAGTGGGGACCCATCGTCTTCGAGGGCGATCACTTAAACATTTAGTGAAATCAAATGGAAGAAATACAACAGTAGCACTCAGGGCTATGTTTAATAGTGAAAGTAAGAGCAATTCCACACACACAATGTGAAGGGAAGTCAAGGGATTGGGACTGAACAGCTGTGTAGCCTTAAGAAAACCACTCATCAGTGAGGCTAACTGGAAAAAAGGCGTCAATTTGCTAGGGAGTATAAATATTGGACTCTGGAGCAATGAAAGGTCATGTGGTCTGATGAGTCCAGATTGACCCTGTTCGCGTGATGGGCACATCAGGGTAAGAAGAGAGACAGGTGAAGTGATGCACCATCATGCCTATAGTGCCTAGTCATCAATGAAAGATCTTGGTGGAAAATTAATGCAGCACAGGATGGAAGTAGATCTTGTGACATTGCAGAAGCTTATCAAACAATGCCACAGCAAATGCATGATGTAATCAAAGCTATAGGTGGTCCAACAAAATATTAGTGTGACCTTTATTTTGGTGGCAACTTTTTTTTGAAGTGTATTTATCCATTTTATTCAGTTATTTATCACAATTAATATTAATTATGGTAAATAACTTTCATTTGGCTGCTCCCTTCTTCAGGAGTTGCCACAGCGAGCAAAATCACATGAAAGATTTGCCAATTCTTTACATTGCATGTCCTTCATGATGCAACCCAGGATTGAACTCACAACCCCAAGATTACAAGGTCATAACACTGACCACCAAGCTACTGTAGTCATTACTGTTAATTATGGCAAATAACTGAATAAAATCTCAAAGGAAGAATAAATAAAAATGTGTTTTCTCTTCCTCAACAAAACAACCTAAGATAATCAACAAAGTCTAAATAGGACACAAAATGTATTTTATTGATCTAAAAGCAATACAGTCATCACTTTGTGAAAGGAGATGCGAACATACAGCTCATCAATGTGTGACTAATCAACAATGTCATGATTTTGGCTGAATTCTGCTACGTCTACACAAACCTTCCTTTCTGTATGGAAGACACGGACCACGTGGTCCGTGGTCCACACTGCTCTCACCCACCTGGATCAGAAGGACTCATACGTGCGTCTGCTCTTTGTGGACTTCACATCTGCCTTCAACACCATGATCCCCCAAACTCTGATAGACAAACTATCCACACTTGGACTAAGCCCCTCTATTTGTAACTGGGTCTTAGACTTCTTAACAAACAGACCACAGTCCGTGAAGATCCACAACTTCTCCTCCTCCACCATCACCCTCAGCACTGGCTCTCCTCAGGGATGTGTGCTGAGCCCTCTTCTGTTTACTCTGCTCACATATGATTGTACAGCCACACATCCAGGCTGTCATATTGTTAAGTTTGCAGATGATACAGCTGTGGTGGGATGCATCACAGATAATGATGAATCCAGCTACAGACAGGAGGTGGAACATCTGGAGAGTTGGTGCAAAGAGAATAACCTTCACATGAATGTGAAGAAGACGAAGGAGATGATTGTGGACTTCAGAAGGAACAAACACACCCACACCCCACTGTATATAGGTGGATCTGCGGTGGAGGTGGTCTCCAGCTACAAATACCTGGGTGTACACATGAATGATAACCTCAGCTGGAGCAATAACACCACCAGCCTGATCAAGAAAGGTCATCAGAGACTCTACTTCCTCAGACGGCTGAGACGAGCCGGTCTGAGAAGCTCAGTCCTCACCTCGTTCTACAGGTGTGCAGTGGAGAGCGTCCTGTGCTCCAGCATCAACGTGTGGCATGGAGGCTGCACAGTTGCAGAGAGGAAAGCTCTACAAAGAGTGGTGAAGGCTGCACAGAAGTCTGTGGGAGTCAGTCTCCCCACCATCACAGACATTTACACCTCCAGATGCAGAAAAAGAGCCACCTGCATCATGAAAGACCTCACTCACCCAGCACACTCACTCTTTGCACCACTCCCCTCGGGACGGAGGTTGAGGAGCATCAAATGTAGAACCACTAGACTGAGGAACAGCTTCTACCCTGAGGCTGTCAGACTCATGAATAAATAAATAATAAGAATAAACACTGCAAAATGTCACATCATGCTGATACTGATCTGTTTCTTGTTGCTGCGTTCATCTGTGACCATCTGCTCATGTTCGTGCTGCTGTTTATAATGATGTTTTTCTACTACATTAGGGCTTAGTGTATTACTAGCTGATGTCTCTCTTAGTTAATCCTAGATGTTATTATTGTTTTCTCTTGCATTTGTTGTTGGATGTAACTGGGACCCTGTGTACATAATCTCGTTTTCAACACATGTACTACATGCGGTGCAAATGACAATAAATTCTCTCTGACTCTGACTCTGACATAAAAACTGACTCTGTTTTATGTATAAACTTAAAATGGCTAAACTTGCTTGGAGGGACAGAAGACTGTGGCTAACATGGAGCAGCCTGCCATGGCTCAGAGTAGGTACAAAACTGTTGTGCCAAAAACTAAGTCAGCAAAGTTAACCCTATGAGTCAAAGCAACCCATGAGGACTCGGTTGCCCAAGGTCAGCAGGAGGGTAATGAGGTGAAATGGAGTGAAAGAGATGCCAGACTGAAAGCTGAGATGCCTTTAAAAAGTCCAAACCAAATGCAACCCTCCACCTTCTACTTCCACAAAAAAGATAAAAAAATAAATAAAAATAATAATACTTGAATCTAACCCTTGAAAATCAAAAACCTTTAGGTTGTATTTTATTTTCAGATGCCACTTTAGACAACTCAGGTGACGGTTCTTTCCCCTTGTGGCCACAGGCTCCTAGAGTGTCCCACTCCAGTTTTCTTTGGTTGAGCTGGTTGTTGACACTAATGCCAAAGTATAAAGTAGATGAAAGGCTGTGACTGTCTGTAACCATTACATCCCTTCAAATACTTAGTTGTTCTCCTGTCACCCTGTCATTTTCACAGTCTGCCATGCTAATGTGAGGAAATTACCGTAGGTCACACCATCGGAGCTTCAGAGTTTTAGATTCTGCTGCAAACAATTTCTGTTTTGCGGAACTTCTTTCCCCAAAACAGAAATATTAAAAATGTTTTTTGGGGATTTATTATTATTTTTTATTAAGTGTATAGTATGTGTGTTTATTTCCTCTGTTTCAGTTTGCAAACCTCCACTTTGTATGGCTACTTTTAAGAGAAACTAGAGATGTTGGGGAGTTCAAAAAAGGAAATAAAAATGTCACCGGTCTGTATGTTTCAGTTATGACAAACCCACAAACGCCTCAAATCTACGAAGCTTAGTGCCATTTTTGTCCCCTATCGCAGAGCGAAGAGGGGAACTTGGAAATACCTTTCGTCCATTTGTCCATCAGTCCATCCATTCATGCAAGTTGTAAGTTGGATAACTTGAACAAAAAATGAAGCACCAACTTCCATTTTTGGTGTGTGGCTGCAACTAGGTGTAAGAACGGTCACTATCAAACATTGGGTTGCCAAGTCAAGATCCAAGATGGCCACCATCATATATACAGGTATATGTGTTTATGTAAACTGACCACTGCAATCATTGTGGGAGTGGTGGAGCAGAGGTTAGAGAAGATGGTCCTGTGATAGGGAAGTTGCAAGTTCAACTCCCGGTACTATCAACACAAAATGTGGGTGGAAAAGGTGAAACAATCAACCTGCCTCCACCCTCAGCTGTAACTCATCATCAATCACCCACCACTCCACACCTGCTCCAGATTGGGAAGAACTGCTCTGCTGAGTACCGGTACGTAAACTTCTGTCAGATGTTCTCCAAACGCTGGGACATTATCTTACCTACTGGTAATAATGGATCACCGACAATCTTTTATCAAACCGCGTCTGACTAACCTCTTGTGATTTTCTTCAGCAATTTCCAAGTCTTGCTTCTTTGAGTCTCCCAAGACCTCCTTGCTTCTTGTGGCTTCGTTGCGACCAGATCTAGTCCCTTCAAACAACCAAACAAGTACCTGAAGCAACAATGCTCAACCAGGAACAACCTGCTCCTCTGTCCTCTGATACTCACCTCTGGATCCTCAACTCCCCTACGGGAACCTATGGCTTCATTTCTCCCTCTTCTCTGGCTCCATCTACAAGACGTGGCATCAGTTAGAAATGGTTACCTTCTAAGACTCAAACTTTACTGTAAAATGTAAGGAAATACAAAGATACTCACCTTGTCAAGAAAGTTCATTCTCAATAGTCCAGGTATCAAATCCGCTCATTCTCAATCAGTTCATCTGGACAGTTTCTTTTAAGAAACTGTCCAGATGAACTGATTGAGAATGAGCGGATACTCACCTTGTCATTCCCCCCCCCCCCCTTCCAGCCCTGAACCTCACCTGTAAATATAATCACTTATCATTTGTACGCCAGACTCTGCCTTCTTCTCAGTCTGCTAACTTGCGGTCAACCTTCCATGATAAGGGAGGTGGTGTGTGTGTGTGTACTTGTATTTACTACAGAGTGAGGACCATTTGTGCCATTGTTACTATCAAAATGAGGTCTTTGATGTAAAGTGAGGACCGCTTCAAGGTCCTCACTTTATTTGCAGCTCTCCTGTGCTTTACTAGTTAGGTTTAGAGGTATGGTGTGAATTAAGTTTTGCTTCAGGTTAGGGTTAGCTATAGACCAGTAATGGTTAAGTTTAGGGAAAATGTCAGGGTTAGGCATAACAGTAACAAAAATGAATGGAAGTCAATACAATGTCTTCAGTTTGATGCAAATACACGGATGTGTGTGTGTGTGTGTGTGTTCATATTTGCTTAAAATACACATTTTTATGCAATCAAACTGTTCTAAACCTTTTTATAACAACTTCCTAATTCACCATGTCTTAGGACAGAACAGCATACTGTCTGTGTTCTACAGTTATGTAAAAGGAGCCCAGTGTTCTCCTAAAGCTGCCATGTTCTGAGCAGGATTCTGAGGTTGTAGAGGAATGTCAGTAATTAGCTCAGTAATCACAAGATTCAGGAAATCTACAGGAAAAGTTAATTTATCGCTGTGCAAAAGTCTTCCATATGCACTAATTTGGATCTATAAAGGGTGTTTTTGTGACAGAAGGGCTTGTTAAACATCAACAGGTTGTAATATAAAGGCTTGTTAGAGCATGCTCGGTAAAAGAAAATTGGGAACCCAAAATGAAGACTCAGATTATGGCTCGACATAATCTCATAGTTTAGATGTGGTTTGTGGCATCTGTGGTATTCAGACTGAAAATGTGGATAACAAGCCCCTTTCAAAGGCCTATCAAAGCCATTAGATTAAACTTAATTTGTTTTATTTGGGTTTCACAATCAAAGCAATGATCTTATCATGTTTTAGTGTATTAAAAAAATAGTTTGAGTGTACAGCACTTTATTGATATGACTGAGCATGAGCAGTTTAAATGATTTAACAGATGCTGTATTTCTTTGGTAAATTGACTGCCTTCACTGTATAAAACTTTTATATTCTTTCTGATCACTCGCCATGATTTTAAAACTAATCAAATTCACCAGTTCTCCCAATGATTCACAGAAATTTTCTAAAACATGCATGTTAGGTTGATTCACTGATCTAAATTGTCAGTAGGTGCCAAGGACTGTGGGAGGAAACCAGAGTACCTGAAGAAAACCCACGCATGCACGGAGAGAACATGCAAACTTCACCCAGAAAGGTCCCCAGACAGGGATTTGAATCGAGGCAACCTGATCGCTGAGAGGCAGTAGCTCTACCAGTTGCATCACCGTGCTGCCTGGAAATCTGTCTATTTTCTAGCAATTTTGACTTGCAAAATTTGCCAAAATTGAAGTTTGTTAAACTCAGAAATCCAAAACCCTGCAGGGTTTTTGAAGAAGCTATGGTCGTAAAGTCATTTTAAAACTGCATGTCTATTTTGACGGTCATACCACCCCAAACTAGGGCTGAACGATTTTGGAAAATGTTCTTATTGCAATTTTTAACCCCAATATTGTGATTGCGATTAAATATGCAATTATTTTTCAATGTCTTCTCATGTATTTTTCAATGAACACAAGCAATAAATGAACGTGTTTCAGTTGCAAATAACTCCACTGTTTTCAGCTCCGCTGCAACTCTTTTTCTGCATTTTTTTTGTATAGCTCCGGGATAGCAATTTGGCTAAAATGTGTGCACGAGGGCATTCTGTACCACTTATCCACTGTGTTTACAAAAGTTGTAAACCCAGGCTTGGTCACTATATTAATGGGCATCATGTCTTTCGCTATGAACTCCGTTAGTGCTCGAGTTATTTCCACGTGCCGTTTTGTTCATACGGAGTAATACCTTTGAACAGTTCGGTCAGTGATCCCTGTCGGCTGGTACAGTACTTTGCTTTCTTGAAGCAGAAGCACTGGTTGTTGGCATTCTAGCCATGCAACTATTGTAAATGGCTTTGTGGTGTTTTTTTTACGTAAGTGTTGATAAAGATTTGTGGTCTTACCTTGAGAGGTAGCAACAGCAGCAAGGAAGGTTTTGCACAATACATGTTGATCAGCGTCTTCTTTTATATAGCAAAAATAATTCCAAACAACGGAGGTGCTGCCGCTCTTTGGTACCAAACTTTCAGATGTATCAGCTTCTGTCGAACCTGATGCCATTGTGCAACTGATTAAGCACAGTGTTGACTTCTCTCGCTCCCTGCTCT
Organism: Garcialebias charrua; assembly: GCA_038048925.1. Taxonomy (NCBI): domain Eukaryota; kingdom Metazoa; phylum Chordata; class Actinopteri; order Cyprinodontiformes; family Rivulidae; genus Garcialebias; species Garcialebias charrua. The sequence goes on from JBBPBX010006136.1 coordinate 10,502, forward strand.
GCTTTGCTCCGCTCACTCGCAAGTCACATAACCAGATCATGTGAACAGTCAAATTGCAGCCTTTGTGATTAGAAAATCTCGTTTTATCATATCACAACATTATTGCAAATGCAATTAATCATCCAGCCCTACCCCGAATGCACCCATTCTCGCAAGCTAAGCAGTGTCGGGCCTGGTTAGTACTTGGATGGGGGAACACCTGGGAATACCAGGTGCTTTAAGCTTTTAGGGTCCGAGATGGTGTAGAGGTAGGGAGGCTGACTCGGGACCAGAAACTCACAAGCTCAACTTTTCGCCATGCCCATGTGTTGTGGTGTCCTTGAGCAAGACACCCAATCCCCATCTGCTTCCCGGATGCCTACATAGCTGCCCGCTGCTCCACCTGGGTTCATGTCATGTGTGATGGGTTAAATGCAGAGAATATTTTCATTTTTAATGTATGGAAACATACAATGATGTCAAAACATAGCACTATTTGTCTGTACACACAAGTAGGTCTCATATAGGGCTTCAACAGACTACTCGAGTAATCAACACATCGATTACCTGATCTCTGTCGAGTTTTTTTATTTCAAGTCGAGTATTCGTAGTGACGTCATCACGTCGCAGTTACAGAACTGAAAATGAATCAACTTCCTGTTTGGAGCGCGTTGCAAACCGGTGTTACACCATATTCTGTGACCAGCGTATATTGTGACCGTAGGGGGCGGTGTTGCATGAACTGTTGCAGGTTACAGAATGTGGTGTAACACCTGGTCCAATCGACCGAACCAGAACCAGCTTCCTCTGACCTTGTTTCACAAATAAAAGGCAAAAAATATTAATCGCTAGACCTATAAAAACCCATTGACATATTAATCTCTAAAACTAAACCTAATGCGCGGCACCACAGGTGGTGGTACGGGGTGGTCAACCGCCCACTGTTTTTAGTTTCGTTTTTGACGTGACACATTTTTTTCACTTTTGCAGCTTAATAATAATAACTAACAGTTTTGGGTTTCCTGTGACTTAATTGCTGTAAGATAACTGGTAGGAGCCTAATACTGTATATGCTCCCAATGTTTTGTTGGTCTATTTTTGTAAATAATAAATTGCTTTTTTTTTCTCGGTTTTAATTAGTTAATTATTTGTTGCATCTTGAGATCCTATGACATCATCAACTACTCGAGCTCTACTTGAGTATTATTATGTTAATGTCAAGTTTAAAAATTATGTACTTGTTCAACCCCCCTATAGATAGTTAGTAAATTCAAACCATCTAACAGTTGATAAATTCACTACTCTTTCAGCAGCATCTACATTAAATAGTTTGTGTTGAGGCAGGGCAGAGTACAGTATTTAGCTCCAGAGATGATTCTGAAGAGAAGACCTGCGTACCTTTTATCAAAGACAACCCATCTCTGTCTCAGAGCTGAGTGCTTCTCCGGGGTGTACAGTACAGTCAGCCGGGCCGAACACAGAAAGGAGTCCTTTCTTCAGCCCTCCCCATCTCAGAGTATAAGTGCAGCTTTACCTCAAGCTCTGATTTCTGTGTTCCTTTTGTCTAACGCCACCGATTGGGAACAGAAAATGGGTCTGGTGGGAACCTAATACGGCACCCTCGCATCTCTCAAGGCCCCCTGTCAGACTTAAAAATGAAAAACTCAAACCCAAAATTCAGAACAACAGCTGATTTATACAGTCATTACCTCACTTTATCGTAATCTTTCCATTTTTTTCCACTAACGTGATATTAAATAAAGTGCTCCCACCTACCAATGACCTTTAGAGAGGGATTTCCCCTAACATTTGAAACTATCCCTGGTGGACTGCATGGTAAAGCAATGCCAGTAACCCGGTAATGTGAGCAGAATGCCTTCCTCTCAGTTGCTCAACTTGACAAAACACTGGGCCAGAATGTTACAGAGGGTCTATTTCAGAGATTTCTTGTAACTGGAGCTTTTTGGTGAAGGAATGTTACTGGTAAACAGATTTGCCATTAGATATGAATTTGTCACCAAGCCTGACCTTCAGCATCAAAAGGGATACAGTACTAGAGCAAGGGCTCATGGCAATAGTTGTGCTGGATGTGATTATGATTGTGTTTTCAACCGTAGTTTTACTATACCATTTATTGTGAACAAGGAATACACAAAGTACGTCATATTTTATTGTACAAAAGACCTGTTTCATTTCATGTTTTGAGTTTATTTTTGTTTAGTGTTTTATGTTTCATTACATTTTTAGAGGTGTACTGCCTTATGATGTTCTTGTTCTCATTATAGATGTCCTCAATTGTCTCTGCTCAGTATCAGCTGCCTTTCATTTGTAACCAGAACACCTGTTTTCACTCAGCAATCATCCTTCTCAGTACAATTTCTCAGACATTTTTTATTTAGTCAGAACCTCTGTTAGCATCATTGGATCCTGTAAGCTTTTTTCTAGTATTTTTTCCTTTGGATATAATGAAATCTTAACTTTATTTGGAGTTTGCCTCCGTTGTGCCTACATTTGGGTTCTGCAGCAACTGCTCAGCACTTTTCTTGAATGCGAATTCTAGAAATTCAATGTAAACAGGAAGAATTAGTGCAAAAATTAGGAAAACATGTGACTGCTTCAAAGGCAGATTACTTCTTTTGATTCTAATCCTTGCAGGATTTAAGAAAAAAAAAAGTTATCTCAAGCAAATATAATACATGGACAAGCAGAAACATTTTTTTGCTCCCATTTCCTATGGTGAATAAAGTAATTGTGACTCAGTAAAAGTTTTTTTAGCTTGTGCAACACACATATTCAAGTTAACATTTTCGGCAAATATAGTACTATACAATGTTGATAACTTAGAAACATTGGTCACCCCACACTCAAACCTGTTAGCTGCTGCCATTTTGATTAGTGTCATCAATAAGGTGACTCTGTCAATTGTACATTAAATGAGTAAATGCTCCATCCAGCCATTATCTTTACCTGCTTCTTCCTTTTTGGGTTGCGGGGATCATTGGTGCCCATATCCAGCCATGCGAGAAGGGAGGAACACCCTGTACAGGCCTCCAGTCCATCACAGAGACAAACAACCATTCACACTCGGTCAAGCCCATAGGGGCAATTTAGAGTTACTAATAAGCCTAACATGCATGTTTTTGGTCTGTGGGCGGAAACCGGAGTACCTAAATTTTGTTAAAACCCTTTTAAACATCCAAGACAGCATAAAACAGTGGTTGAAAAGCCAAACCTGTGTGATATTAAACCATGAAACCTGAACTTTACACTACTCTGAGGCATTTACTGTATTTTAACTTAACTCTGTTTTCGTCTGTTCCCTATTTAATTTTGTTCTGTCACTTTTACATAACATTTTAATGCTGAATCTTTTGATTTGGTTAGGCACTGAAATTATTTTACTACAATAACTTTCCTTCCCTCCATTGATTACGGCGACATTCTCTACATGAATGCTCCTACAAGCACCCTGCGGATGTTGGATGTTGTCTATCATGGTGCACTAAGATTCATAACTGGCTGTGATTATCGTACCCACCACTGCACCCTGTATTCACTGGTTAACTGGACATCATTAACCTCACGCAGACTCTTCCACTGGTACATTTTCATCTTTAAATCACTTCTTGGTCTGCTGCCCTCATACATCTCCTCCTACATGTCTTTGCGTGAGTGCAGCTACAGTGTGCGCTCTCAGGACATGATTACCTGCAGTGTTCCGTCAGTGAGGACTGAACTTGGAAAAAGGGCCTTCTCCTACTCTGCTCCTGCTTCCTGGAATATCTTACAAAAAGATCTGAAGCTCTTCTTCTTCTTCTTCTTCTTGGATTCTTTTTTGGCGGTTGGCAAACAACTGAAAGGTGCATTACCGCCACCTACTGGTGTGGAGTATGGACTGGATCAACGCTCAAAAGATCTGAAGCTCTCGGCCCTGACCTCTCTAAATGATTTTCAGAATCTGTGGGAATCCTGGCAAAAAACAATGCTGATTTGTCCCTGTTTATGATTTTGTACATCTACCTTATAATGTTTGCTAGTTTTTGCTACTTTTCTTTTGTTTATTGTTCAATGTATTTGTATCATTGCTGTTCATCATTCTTTAGTTTGTAGCAGGTCGCTTTCGTAAATGAGCCCTCGAGGCTCAATGAGATTTACCTGACTAAATAAAGGTTGAATGAATGAATAAAGGGGAAAAGTAATTTACACCAGACCACCCATATTCAGTTTCTGAATATGTACCTGGCATATTGAAAATACGTGGTAAAGAGTATCTCTGATTGGCATTACTAAAATTTCTTAACAAAGGCAGCCATGGGGTGTTTTTCAAACAAGACAAATGTTATAGATTGCCTACTGTGTACTAGACCTTGTGAACTCAGTGGTCTAATAAAAGCATTTAGTTGTTTTTTTTCTGTGTTACAAACTGCTTTCTGCCTGTTAGCAATTTCAAAAGAAGCCTTTTTAGTTGTTGATTATTATTATTATTTTTTTCAGATGACATGACACCTGTGGTCTGCTGCTCCTGTGGTACATACAGCATCTGCCACAAGAAGTGGTGGGATGGAGCCAAATGCAACAGAGACAAGCAGTTAGAGGTGTAAAAAAATACAACAATGAAAAGGGCACTGCAAGATGCATGCCAGGAAAATAACTGCAGACTTGACAAATGGACCCACCTGAAACAAACCAGGACAAAGGTGAGGGTTATGACCATGTCTAACAATGATAAATGACGTCTGAAACATGCTGAGTGTGTAATCCCCACATTCAGAGTAGGCGTGATAAATTACCAAATTTGAAGCAGGTGTGTAGCGAGCATAAATGAACGTAAACACAAATGAAGGAAAGGAATAAAGGTACAAAACAAAACCTAAATGATCTTAAGAAATCACCTACACGTTTCAAAACGGGAATTCAAAATCACCACCAAAAAAAATAAAAAAAATTCAACATTTCCTTTAAAAACTTTGTTAAAGCGTCATCTTGATAGAGAAGTTTTGTTCTTCTCCACTTGGCTCAACTGGGCTTACATTTCTACTCTGGTGTCATGAAAAACACTTAATGTTTAGGCTGGGAACCTGCCATACTGAATGAATACTCAATTTATTTATTAACCTTTATTTAACCAGGCAAATCCCATTGGGATCACAGAGCTCTTTTGCAAGGGAGGCCTGGGCCTGAAGGCACCCAACAGGCATGTTTTTTGTCTGTGGGAGAAAACCGGCGTACCTGGAGAAAACCCACATAAGCACAAGAAGAACATGCAAACACCACACAGAAAGACCCCAGGTCCATCCCGGGATTGAACCTGAAAGTTATGCACCATAACTCATGTTCCCTGAAGGAAGGGAACGAGGTGCAACATACTTGCTATGGGAATTGCGTCCCCGCGCGATTACCTGAAGGAATACAATCACGCTTTTACGGCTAGGGCGTCAACGTCACGCCAGAGGCCCCGCCCTCTGGGTATTTAAGCGACTGACGCCCATCCATCTTTCTCCAAAAATTGCACTTCACCAAGCTTTCAGCATTGAAAAGGGCCATATATGTTGCACCTCGTTCCCTTCAGGGAACATGAGTTATGGTGCATAACTTTCAGTTCCCTTATCAGTCAGTCACTCGGTGCAACATACTTGCCATGGGAATGTAATTCATTCACGCCCTTGAAATGCTCAGTAAAATGCATGCTAGTGTGAACGTCTGCCCTTGACCAGCAGGCATCTCAAGGCTACCTTCTGTGTGTTAGAAGGAACAGCCTGAGTGACGTCACACGCAGTAACATCCAAACTGTAATGCTTTGCAAAAGTGTTTAATGAGCTACAGTTCGCAGCAGCACAGATGTCTGCAACTGGTATGCCCTTGAACAATGACCAGGAGGTGGCCAAGCCCCGAGTGGAGTGAGTGTGAACTCCAGAGGGCACCTGTTGACCTTTGCTACTGTACGCCCTTTTAATGGCCTCAGTCACCCAATGTGAAAGGGTTGTTTTGATAGGGCCTTTCCGGTAGCAGGTGCTGCAAAGCACACGAACAGTTGATTTGTTTTTCTCCATTCGGCTTTTCTCTGTGTAACAGGTGGCACCACAGGGTGTCACCATTTCCCTGTGATCTAAGCCTCCATAAAAGGGAAGTTGGCAGTGTTGATGACAGTGCAATTTCCTGAGTGGCCAGGGGCCTCATGTACAAAGACTTGCGTGGATTTCTTACTGAAAAGTGACGTACGGTCAAATCCAGAAAAGTGTCTACGCACAAAAAAGTCCAGATTTATCAAACTGTGCGTACACCGGTATCCACGCACATTCCTTTTGTACATCACAATCAACGTGGAATTGAGCGCACATGAGAGAGTGGCCGACTCCGCCTTTGACACGCCTCCGTATAAATATGCAAAGTCATTTAAATATGCCATGCACGACAGGAATGTCGTCTCTGCTCCATTGCAAATCATGTCGGAACGTGGAAAAAAGAGGAACTTCACGGACTGTGAACAGGAATCACTTCTGAGTGAGGCAGAGAAGCACGGAAAAAGGCTTTATTTGGCACGCTCAGCGCAAAACAAACCATCCACTTTTAAATAAGAAGTTGACCAAGCTGCTCTTACATGCCTGTATAGGTTAGTGGTGAGCGCGCACGCCCTTCGTCCCAAAGGTCGTGAGATCGACTCCCGCATGGTACAATGTTTTTTTTATTTTGTTTATTCCAGATTTAAAGAACACAGGAAAACTATTTAATGAAACAACAAGAAATAGAACAATACATGAAATGAAAGGAAGCAGACGATTTCTTGTTTTGTAAATAGTTTTCATGTGTATTTAAATCTGGAAGGAAAAAAAAAGAAAAACGTTGTACCATGCGAGATTCGAACTCATGACCTTTGGAACTAAAGGCAAGCACGCTACACACTGACCTAAACGTAGGCATATTGGTACAGCTTGGTTAACTTCTTATTTAAAGAAATCACATCTCATTGTTGTCAATATCGTTGCCACTATTTGGCGCATGCTTTTATATCCACTCATCTAATTGCGTCCATGTGGATGTAATAATCGTTAATCATGTGTGTTTGGTGGGATTAATGATTGTTTTCACATCATGGACACAGTTTCTCAGAATCACCTGTAAGTGTCGCCAAAGGAACAAAGACCACAGAAACGTGCGTACGCCAACAGGGGAGCTTGCGTGGAGGTGCGCAGATATTCACGTTCAGTTCAGTTTTGATACATACGGGGTTTTGCGTGGAAAGTGACGTGCGCACGGTTTTTGTACGTGTGCACGGTTGATACATGAGGCCCCTGGTGTGTTGGATTCACACATGCTGGAGTGCAGCCTTAGGTGTGTTGGGTGTACACATGCTGGGGTGCATGCGCTTGTGGTAAGTTTTGAAGTTTTTTGATTTTTTTTTAAAGTATTGGTTGTTTTTAAAACAGTTGATTTTTATTCTGATGTGTGATGTGTTTATACCAGGACTACCTGGGTGTGGGGTAATTCAACGCCACAGGTAGGCCTGCAAGTTTCAGGACTGCACAGTTTTAAAGAGGAGATTGAAGCAGGACTGCCTGAGTGTGGGGTGGTTCGACGCCACAGGTAGGCTTGCAGGTTTCTCGGTTTTAAAACATATTATGTGGTTTTGTTTATTCTTTGTTTTTGTCTGGTAGGGCCACACTTGTCTGTGCTGTGCTGGATTTGCCATGACTGGGTGTTGGCTTGTTAGATGCCGTAGGTGTGCAGTGATTATTAAAGGAGACCACAGATATGTTTTTAAAATTTTTATGGTATTTCTTTGGGGTTACCAGACACTGTTCATTCAATTTAATACACAAAATAATTCTTAGATAATCAATTATACCCTTTTTAATTCTGCCATTTTTAACTTTCGTTTTGAACGACCGGTTTATGATAATGAGATCTCGTGGCACGCCCTTCAAAGATCTGCTTACATTAACTCCGCCCTCCAAAGGCAGACGAGGAAGTCAACTCACGTTACTGCCACAGAGTCGAGCTGAGCTGAATTGGACCGCAACAGATCACAGTGTACAAGTTGTCGTGTCATTTTTTATTCTTCCTGTCATGTCCAACTCCCTCTCTCCCTCACTCTCACCGTGCGCGCGAGCTGGAGGGAGCGAGCAGTCACTGGCGGACACACACACACACACACACACACACACACACTCACAGCGGTGCTGTCTTTTTATCTGAAAACTATCAATTTTAAATCTGCTTAGTGCTCCATTATCTGCGCCAGGAGGGTCAGAGAGGGTTTCTCCGAAACAAAAGGCTTAAAAAAAAAAAAGGGGGGAAAAAAAAAGATGCAATGGTCAAGATGCTATCTCAGGTCTCCCGGGTGGCGGTCCAGTGCACTAACCACTCAACCAAATTGGCAGTTGTGCAAAAGTAGTCCTTCATCATATAAGAAGTGTAATTCTTCTTCGGTAATGTCGCCTGGACATTGCCATTAAAAATAAAATTAAGCCACGCATCTCTGCTCTCTGAGACTGGAAGAGTGTGTATCGACACATGTTGTGTAATGCAGCCAACAACGCAACATTTAACTTTAGGAGCCATTCTGCTGAGATGAACTATTCTTCTTCTTCTCCATTTGATTTATGGCGGATCGCAAACAACTGTTAGGTGCATACCGCCACCTAGTGTGCAGGCTGAGATGAACTCAGGAACCGCGTGGGTGGAGCATTACCAGGGGTTGCTAGGTGACGGGGGCGGGACAAAGGTTGGGATGGGTTGTGGCTGTGGGTTGTGGCTGCGGTTTGTGACGTAACAAACCGCAGGAAGTGCAATCGGCCCGTTTCTATCTAAGATAAATAAATATACTTATAGTAAATAAACCACTGGGTGCATTTTTTTGGCCTTAGGACTGTTTTTTTAGGAAGTAAATACCCAAAGTTGAGTACAAAAACATTAAAAAGTGAATTTTGCATCTGTGGTCCCCTTTAAATTGTTTTTAGAGACTGACTAGATTAAAGTTTTGTATTTAATAAATGTGTCTTATTTTTCTACAGTTGATCACTGTCACCTGCTGTCCTTAAAAGTTTTTGTCTTTTGTTGGTCTGCCTAGTTTTTTGAATTGTATTTGTTTTTTTGTCTCTGTAGTGCATGTGAGGGAGGCTTACTGTTTCAGACATCTTGGGTCACTTCCTAAATAATATTCTGTACTGTTAATTTTAAATCAAACCCTTTGTCTATGTTAAAATAAATATTATCATTATTGTAAATCATATTTATTCTCAGTGTTTAATTGTTCTTTTTTTCGGCTCATAACATCTGCATGTAAGTGCGGTAAGCTCTCATGGGGCAGAGACCCTTCAGCCTTTCCTGTTCCTGAGTGAGGACAGGAGCAGGTGGGAAGGAGGAGAGATCAATGTCTAGACTCCTATGGTTCAAAGTCAAGACCTTGGGGATGTATGCGGGATTAGGCCTTAGGGTGACCTTTGACCCGTCAGGGGCGAATCTGGTACACATTGGATGTACAGACAAAGCATGGAGGTCACCCACGCGTTTCGCCGAGCAAAGTGCCAAGAGTAGAGCAGTTTTTATAAGATAACAAGTCTATCTTAACCTTGCTCAGTGGCTCAAATGGAGGATCACAGAGAGCCCCCAAGACCAGGCTAAGATCCCAACCAGGGTTCAGGATCCTGCTGGGTGGTTTTGTCCTAAGCATGCCCTTCATAAATCTTATTATGATTGGATGCGCGCCAGGTGTCCTGTGTCCCCAGCCTTCGTGACAGGCTGAAATAGCTGATAGGAAAACTTTAATCGTTGAGAAAGAATGACCTTTTTCCAGTAAGTCCTGAAGGAAAATCAGGATCTGAGCCAGGTCGCATGAGTAAGAAATAATATTTCTTTCTATGCACCAAGCTTAAAAAATACGCCACTTCTGTACGTAGAGAGACTGTCTTGACATAGCACGAGCATTTTGTATGGTTTTTACCACATTTTCCGGCAGGCCTGACGCCATCAGCTTGTTCTTTTCTGCCAACAAGCTGAAATTTTTAACAGTTCTCGGCCTAGGCAGCGAGACTACATCTCCTGGTGACATAGTTTGACCCTGAAGAAGAGCAGTTGGTGCATCCAGTTCTCCTCCAGGGGCCCTGGAAGTCATGACCCCTTGGAGGTCAACCAAGTTTGGGAGAAGGCCTTTTTGTTGATGTGCTACCAGGCTGCTCTGATCGAGAATGATCGAGGGCAGATGCAACCTGTCGTCTTTATTAGACAGAAAAGGAGCAGAATGTCTGTTTTCTCTCTCCTTGTTTCGGGTCATGGAACTGAGAAGCTGCAAGTTTTGTAAACGAGCAGATCTTCTGACCCCAATCTGTTTCCTGCATGGGTCCAGTCTACTGGTCCTTGGCCTTAACAGAGCATTGGAACCAGACAAACCGGCCAGGGTCTGTGTTTCACCCGTTGGGGGGATATTGTTTAAGAGCAGAGCTGAACCAGCACAGTGAGAAAGGTCACGTGCTACGGGATCACTGCTTAGACATTGCGTGTCACTCATTAATAATAAAGGGACAGCTGTAACGTGAGAACGTGGAGATGATTCTTTGTGCTTGGTAGACTTTAAATTGTTTGGTGATAAAGAGCCCAGTTCCCTTCGAATAACAGGAAGAGGAATCTGATTCAGCTCTGATTTGTTTAAACACACAGCAGCCTGAACACAATTGCTTTTGTGAACGTGTGAAGCCTGTGGTTGCCTGTGGGCATCTGACGTGGCTCCCCCCGTCGTTAGATTCTGTCGGAGCGTCTCCCTGAGGTGCGGACATGTCACGTGTTTGCTTGGTTAGTGTATTGGCCGCCCCGTCGTTCACAATGGAGCGGGGACTGGAACACGTGACCCCCTCACCTGTCTCCATGAGGGATAGGGGGCCTGCTTGCAGACGCCTCTGTGACTGTTCGCTCTAGAGGCACCTTGCCGGGGTTCATTGATTAGGCTAACACCCGTGAGCCGTGAGGGAGGGGGGGGGGGAAACGGCCCCCTCCCTTTATGACGGCTGGCAGGCCAGAGGGACCTGTTCTGCTGAAGTTACTTGTGTTTTTTTTTGAGTCAATAAAACAGAGAGGGGCTGTTTTTGAGCTTTATTCATGCTTAAGTGTAACGACATGTTTGATTTTATGTCACTCACAGCAGGAAAAACATGATTTGTACATGCAACAGAGTTACCAGCTATTTGTACCGTGCTACAAATAAAGTCTGGACATGAACGGATCATTCCCCGTACCGCTTGGGCGGGTGACCGTGTAAAGTCAAGACGTGAACCTGGTTCATCAGGCACGCTTTTGTCTGTCGTCCCGGTTTGCCGAGGAGGCCTTGTGTCTGACCGCCTGACGGGGGACAAACCTGTTTTTGCTCCATGCGTGCTCGGTGCGAGGTGGTCCCAGCGGTGGTCTCTGCCGATGCTCATCCTCGTAGGCCGGCCGCTTCTGCGGTGGGGCACGCGTGGCCGAGCAGTGTTGAGGCTGCGCAGGTCTGCCTCCAGCAGACTCCCTAGGGGGGGCGAAGCTTCTCCTGGGAATGCCCACCCGGAGAGCTTCGGCCTGTTTTCGCCTTTGGTCCAGCTTGGTCTGAATTCACTCCAAAGCTTTTCCAAATGATCCCTTCACTCCAAAGCTTTTCCAAATGATCCCGTCGGCTCTATCGAGTGGTGGAGGAAAGGCACCTTTTGTCCCTCGGGAAGATCCGTTAAAGTCATCCACAGATGGCGTATCGCGATGACCACTTCCGCCATGCCTCTGCCTTGAGCAACAGCGGCTGTCCCCATCATGCGGAGCACGAAGTCTGTTGCCCTGCGGGCTTCATCCAGCAAGTCGGCGGCAGCCTGCTTGTCCATCGTTATCTGGAGCTGTTGCAACGTTTCAGCTAGGTAAGCCTGCATTAACGCAGACACGTTCATGGCGCGCGCCGTGAGTCCCTGAGCTCTGTAGCATTTCTCGAGAAGAGAAGCTGAGGCTCGACAAGCTTTGCTGGGAAGAGTTGGTTTTGTCCCGGATGACTTGGGAGCCAAGTGAGACGCCAGTGTGTCCTCCATTTGAGGCACGTTGGCTAGTCCCACCTCATCCATCCCGTCCACGTCGAGGAACTGTGAGAGTGGTAAGAGCATGGGAGCTCGAGGCTGAGCCCAGGTGCGAGTTAGTTCTGTGAGGAAGTTTGGGAACACGGGCATCCTTTTCTCGTGGCGGCCTACTGTTTTGAGTAAAAATAGTTTCCTACCAGCCTCGTGACCTGTGGACGAGGCGAAGGCTCTGGCCATGGGATGTGCAGCACGTCCGCTGCTCTGTGACACAGGTCGAACAGAGCAGGGATGGAAAAGTCAGTTTCCGGGAGCACAGGTACCAGGGTCTGGGAGAGGTCTTCTCCTTGTTCCTCCAGTTCGACGTCTGCGTCCTCCACGGAAAATTCGCCTGAGGCTGAAATCAAGATCTCGTCCTCGTTCATCATGCCTCGAGTGTCGAATTCGACTGTTAAATCCACCATAGGGGCTAGCACGTCAGGGAAGTCGCCCCATTCGACTTACGTGCTGTTGTGTAGAGCCATGTTCTCGAGCTCTGGCATGGGAGTGAGGGGCTCAGTGGTGTCCGCGTTTGCTGGTACTGCTAGGGCGCCCATGGCCTTGGCGACGAGGTCAACCCAGTGCCGCAGCACCGCATCCAGCATCTGGCTGCAGTGTGGGCAAAAGTCGGGTGTATCCAGTGTTGTTTTTGCATGTAGCATTCCCAGGCAGACTGGACAGGCCTCATGGGTGTCCATCGCCGCAAGGTAGAAACCGCATCCGCTAGGACAGGCGCGCAAAGTTAGGCTCGCTGTCCTGCTGGTTTTTCTTGGAAGTCTTGTCTTTCGCTTTCCTTTCTCTGGAGGCATATCCGAGATCAGGCGAGCGAGTCCTTCCAGAATTCTTTTTCTTTTATCATGAAAGTGCTTTGGTTGTTGGGGGTTGGAGGTCGACTTGGATGGCCGTCGCTCTGGCGACGTGCGCACAGGCATCCAGCAGGAGTCCGAGTGGCCATACTCGTTGCACTCCCTGGTGCACTTGCCAGTCATGGCTACGTCAGGCAACGGCCGGGAGTCTGCAGGAAGAAGAGAAGAGGGAAAAGTAAGTCATTTCAGTTTACTTGATTACAAAGAGAAATGTACTGAATGAAAACTAAAAGTAGGTGTCTGTTGTGGTATGTTCCATGATTTGGCTACTACAGCCTACATACATTTTTCTCCTAATCATGTCATTACCACAGCTAAAGTTCAATATCAAAAATAGGAAGCATTAGGAAATAAAATGTCACAATGATAACCAGGCACACATTTCCACAGCTTATGAAAACTCTAATGTTTAGTACTAGTGAACATACAACAAATCTGTCACCAACAAAACTGCATTTGTTTTCATGCAGAAACAATACCACATGACAAAAAGAGCAACAAATATCAACAATGAAAGGAAGACACTATCGCTAACACAACAGCCTCCAACTAAAAAAAACAACAACAACAACAAAAAACTGTGGAGTGAATCAGAGTTGAAATAATGTCATGCTTCAAAATGCATTTGTGCGGAGAGGGGAAAAGGCAGGTTGTGAGGGAGGGGGGTATAGGAGGCAGCCATGGAAAAGTGAAGAGGTCAGTTTGTGTTTTCAGCTTTGCCTCATTTAAAATTTAAGCTGCTCTGTGTGAGTGTGCTTGGTAGGTCGGTGTACCATCAACACCCTGTTTTCCTGCTTTGCTGATTGACAGACAACAATCACGTTCTCATCTAAGTAGCTTAATAGCTTTGTGAAGGCTCAAGCACTCGGATTTCCTCTTAAATCCACTAATAGTGGTGTTAACCAATTACCTATCTGAACACTAGCCTCAGATTAACTGTGTTTATCGCATTATTGTATAATTCAAATTATGTGCTTACAATGCCACATCGGGAAAAACAGGTTAGCCAAGTAACTTAGGGCCCTTTTGTTGCACCGTAACACTTTGTGATAGATGACCGCTATTTAAAGCAAGGATACAGACCAAAGCTGAACTGGTCAAACTTAAAGCTGAAACTGTTAGGAGGGAGGAAACAAGGAGTCTTAGCCACAGAACGAAAGCCTTGAAATGACACAGTGCCAGAGGTTTAACGACTAATGGTGTGTCAGGGATGCTAAGTTAAATGTGCTTTCATATTAATGACCTGATGAGAAAGCAAAGTCAAGCAAAAGCAAAAGTGAGTGCAAACCAAGCCAAGCATGCCTTTGCTCAGAGAAAAAAAAAAGGGTTTTGACCACGGCTTACTTTTATTGCTCTTTATCTCCTGTAAAAGAAAAAAAAAGTAAAAAAAAAAAAAAAAAGATTCATTTTTAACTCTTTAACATCTGCAGTAATATAGATGTACTGTATGAGAGGGGGTTAGCAACACTGATACTGGAACTAAAAATGTTGATAAAGACGTGAAACACATGATTGAGTTCACAATGCAACTGAGACGGCGACAGCAAAGTGAGAGAAGACATGGAACAAAGAATGAGAATCTCCCGAGGTTCAGCAGAATTAATCGTCAATCAACAAACCAATTATTTCCTTTCACTATGCAAACCTTTTTCTAAACAACAGTCAATACTACATCAAGAGTGCCATTCCTTCGTTATTCTACTGGAAATCTTAGCATCTGCTTTTCGAGTCCATTTCCACGTCAGAAGTTGCCTTCTAAACACTAACTACTGTGATGACAGCCAGTCACAATTTAGCTAATGCTTTAGAGATAGACTGCAACTCATTTTGACTATCAGATAACCTGCCCCCAAAACGCTAAGTGATTCACTTTAATGATTTGCAAAGAGATGAAAAGTAAAAATGATAATAATAATAAAGAAACAGGAAAAAATAAAACAGATATGTAACAGCAATCACAATTAACATGCCAGCTGATATGATGAAAATGACAACTGTGGCTTTGGATCACAGCATGTCTCTCCCTCCTTTTCCCCCTCTGCTTCAGATTGACAAGCACAGCCATCAAAGAGACGAGCAGATACCAGGTACGGCCTGCCTCTCTCATTTACTCCCAACAATTGAGCCATCAGTCTACCAACAATGCATCACAACTCTCCTGAGACATGTGCCCTGCTCCTAGATGCTCTTCCATTTTGCTTTCTTGATATTACCGGTAAGACAGAGTAGAAATAAACAGCAGGCAGTATGAATTACTTCATTGCTCTCTTGTATAAGCAGCTAACCATTAGCACCATCTTTCTATTGGTTATTCAGAAGAAGAGGATAGTCAATAACCGGTGTATTGCACATGTTAATAGATTTTCAAGCTATAGTCCACATATTCCACTGGGGTAATACATTGGGCCACTAGTTCTGAGCGGAAATGTCTTTTACTCCACATTCTATCTCTACTCAAAGTTTAACCTCTCCGAGTTTGGGCCATGTATAATATGAAACGCACCGGTCCTGTAGTTTTTGATGAGCAAATGTAATATATCACTGGGCTAAGATTGATGGCAACTTGATGGCAAATTGGCATTAGCCATGCAGTCTCCAAAATGTCTCAGAATTTTTGGCAGGTGTTCTACCTTTACTTGCATGAGTGGCAGGGGATTGAAGTTTGGTTGCTTGGATCTTGAACATTTTCCAAAAAGATGTAAATGGAGCTTATTTATATAGTGCTTTCTAGCCCCCTGTGAGGAGCCCCAAAGCACTTTACAATACCAGCCATCCACCCATTCATACACACATTCATACACCGGTAGCGGCAGACTGCCATGCAAGGCGCCTTTCCAGTCCTACCGGGAGCAACTTGGGGTTAAGTGTCTTGCCCAGGGACACAACGACACATGGTGTGGGGAACCGGGATTCGAACCTCCAACCTTCCGATCAGGGGTCGACTGCCATTACCACCACACCACGGCCGCCCCATGTGCTTCAGATTTTCTATCAAAATAGTCGGAAAGTTGTCATGGGCATCTGAAACCCATTATAATCACTTTTAAATCAAATATGTGTATATTATAGCATGCTGAATTTGTATTTTGAGACTTGCACAATACTTTTCTTTTGGTATAAAATGTGAGGCTACAGACCTAAATTTCCAGATTTAGAAACTATGCCATTGATAGACAATTAATAAAAGATCTGGTCCCAGTCTGCCTTCATTTCCTAGTCATTGCACATCACGTGGTGTGTTTCAGCAGTACACCCAATCCCCAAATGCTCTCCTGGCACTTTTAATAGCTGCCCACTTCACCACCTGATGGTGGATGGGTTAAATGCAGAAAGCCATATTCGCTATTTTATGGAAACATACAACGATGCCAATACATAACACATTACCGTAAAAATCGGGGATATAACACACAGTTTTTTTACTCATTTGAATGTCCTGCGTGTTATACGCCGAAGCGTGTTATTTATGGATTTTTCCCCCATATTTTTAGACCCATTTTTGGCTCTGATATCGCCGTTTTTCATTTTGGGCAAAAAATGGTGCAGTACCACTTTTGTCCGCTAGGGGGCCACTTCCAGACCGTTTCTAGCTCATGTGTCCGAAAAAAGCCTCCTCTGGTCGGACTGACTCTGTCGCTGCCCGCCTCCTGCTCTGGATGTAGCTGCTGTTAGCTGTGAGGTTAGCTTTTTTTTTTTTTAGCAAGATAACTCATAAACCACACCACGGATTTTCTTGAAACTTACAGAGCGTAATTATTTGGTGGTCATTTACAAATTGTTAGCTGTATAAGACATTTGAGATAAAAATTTCAATTTTTTATAATTTATTTTAGTTAGCGAACAAGACCGTTTTGGAAGAAGTCAAACCGAAACAATTTATAATCTAGTAGATTTGACCATTTTGTGAATTGATTAAGGAACGGTTAAGCTCAGAGCCCTTGTGCTATAATGTCAGCTAAGAAATATATTTTTTCTCGCAAAGAAATAATTGTTTTTACCGTGTTTAATCTTGTGAAGTCCTTCGGTGCTCGCTCGCTTCTGTGGCCGCCATTTTCAGCAGGGCAAATGAGGCGCTGATGCGTCGCATAGCGGTGATGCATAATAGATGCGTGTTATACGCCGAAGCGTGTTCTTTATGGATTTTTCCAATTTTTTACAATAATTGGACAAAGCGTGTTATATACAGGAGCGTGTTATACCCCAATTTTTATGGTATTATTATTATTTCAAAAGTGTGCTCTAGTAGGCATCTGCATTGCTCAATGATCACAAACACCCATAATTTGGTAAGACTGCAACAGAAAATGTGCCTATTTTCTCACAATTATGATATGTCAACTAATGTAACAAGATATGCAAATATACTCTACTATCAAGAAACACATAGGCTCCAAGTGAAATACTGGCTTACAAGGCAACATGTGGGGTTAAATTCACCCACTACTGCCTGCAAGAGAGGTAGTCACAGAGCTAAAACCTTAGGTGTTTGTAAGGGTAAGCTTGCATCACAACTCCAGGGTATAATGTAGAGAAGCAAGACTCAGCTGTAGGCTACAGAATTTAAAGTAAGAGATTTTTCAACACATTTATACACAACCCATATCAGTGCCCTTAAATTATACATTATGCCTCCTATTGTTCAACTATTCACACTGCATTGTGTAAAGTTACATCATAACCAGTGCATTTGTGTACTCCTACCCAAAGAATATTTTGTCTTGCTTGATTCACCTCTTAAGGTGTGAGAAAGTATTATAAAAGCAATTGCTTAAAAATGTAAAATATAAACTGATTTTGAATAAAAACATCCATTTGATGAAGACATATGTTTGCGTCATGCATATCTATAAGCCAAGACCTAGTTCAAAAATAGGGATGTAGAAAATATCTTTAAAGAAATATCCCTAGCGAGCACGCAACCCAGTATCGGACTTTTGTGACCTATACAAAACCTCCCAAGCCTACAATACAACCATAACATAGCACAATACAAGTGGGGCTCTCTGCCAAGTCAATAAAGCCTTGATACAATGTTGAAAAACAAACAAGGGGGCGTCTTCATCCAATATTAAATTCTAGAGTCAAACCTTAATAATAGCAAGTTTTGGTGATGCAACACAGTTATAACACAGGTCCTACAGGCAAGGCATGCTTATTTCATCCCTGAAGACAGCAGCTTTCAGCTAAGTGACATGAGGTCTTTGCATAGAGGCAGCTAATAGACCACTTATATTTACTCAAAAGAGGATTCTGATAAATTAAGGGGGGGTGTTGATGCTGAATAAAGGAGTGATTAACATTAGCTTGGAGGGAGAATTGGTATAAAGATGAGTGGCAGCTTTAGCTAAGATATTGTGCACTTCTATGGTGATAATTATGCAACATCTCTGTAGAGCAAAGCTGTGAGATAATAGACCCCTATGCTGTTGTATTTAAACAGCTCAATAATTATATAGTGAAGACTTTCTTTATTAGAGGTAGACAATGGCTGAAAGTAGGCCAGTAGTTGCACCATTTGAGCTGTGGCTATTCTTAACTGTCTTTAGTCAACTACCCAATCAGATGACAGGCACACACTTGGCAGATATTCAAATAAACTTCTTCTGTTGGGCTTCAACAGCCATAAGCTGAGAGTTCTTTAGCATTTTATAAAATTCAATGTGGTGGTGATACAAATATATAGATAGAGTCAAAAAGGTGTTCAATACAAGATCAACTGGACTTTATTTATTTATTTATTTATTATTATTGAACGCCTTTTAGATTTTATCATGTCCTGGACGACTGCGAATCTTCACCAGCATATATAGATAGAGGTTGACCAATTACTGTATTAGGGTTGTCCAGTGGCCAGTTCTGATGCCGTTGGTGTTTTGTTTTTCTTTGTTCTTTTCATTCAAGGAAGCCTACTTGAGTTTAGTTGATTAAAGACAGTTTGACTGATTAAAGAAACTTGAGTTAATGCTTAAAATGTCATGAAACCATTGTTTAAAAACAATGTAATACTGTTTGCAATGATATACACAGATGTTCATAAATGCAATGCTACACATAGACACAGTGAAAATTGTGTGATTAAGATAGTGACTTTAGTTAGGACCCATTTACTTCAGACTGTTTAATGTCGGCATAATATTCTGGTAAACTTTAGGTTTGACGAGTGTCTTGCAAAAAATAAGTCAC